>OMLF01039703.1:5521-17393 GCA_900302615.1 Holocentrus rufus | reverse complement strand
GGAAGCAAAGTTGGAAGAAAAAGCACAAATAGAGTAACTTTTATCAAACACTTCTCCTCTGTCAGCATATTGTGTTGTTCACTCCTGCAAAGCTTGATTTAACCTCAGGATAAACGACCTCGGCCTAGCATTAATCTTTCTTTTCTATATTTATTCAGCTTGTTTTTTTGGTTTTTTTTTACGCTCCGCTTGGTGGAAACCATGTCGGCAATTCTTTTATTTTTTTTTGTGCACGCTCTGCTCTTACTGTATGTCACCCTTCTTATCAACCCCACTTGTAAATCGGAAAACAAAAGTGAGTCCTTGCATTTCAAAAAGCAGTTTGGCTGACTGGAGTCGTACCAGCATGGCAAAATGATCAGGTTTTCAAAGCGCGGTGCAGCCTCTGAAAATAGACCTCAAACACTCAAGGCGCCAAGAGAAACATCTGTCACATTTTTCAGCTGCACACTGACTTGCTCAGGCTTCCCAAAGACAGTCTCATTGTTCTTTTTTCGGGGGCCTGTATATCATCAGTTGTTCTCCGTATTGTGTCGAAAATGTTGCATGACCCAAACAAAAACACTGACACAGAATAATATAAAATCTGCCAGCTTTCTCAATAGCTGAATACTGGGCTCATAGAGGAATGAAGTTGCTTCAAGCGGTGGTATATTTTTAATCTTATAAAAATGCGGTTTCCACTTGAGCATTCAAAGAGACCTCTAGGAATTTCCTTTATTACATAAACAAGTAGACGACTGTATTTTCTGACAGCCCACATCCAGATCGTCTCATTTCTCAATTTTGTGTCTCCTCGTCTCCTTGTTCCCCAGTCGTCCAACCGTGAACCGGATATCAATCGAGGCTCTCCGCCATTGAGAACGTCCCAGTTCCTTAAAATACATCTGGAAGACGGAGGAGAGAGGAGGCTTGGCAGAGGAGCTTTGATCGAGGATACACAGATGTGTACAGGTGTATCAGAATGCGTTATGAAAGCCGCAGCACGCAGCTCGAACACAAAAAGCTGTGGCGGGAACACGGCTGGATGGATGATCAATGGATGATCCGTCATGTCAAATAAAAGTTTGATGCGCTTGAATTTTCATTCAAAAAATGCCACTCTGAAAAGTCCATTGATAAATATCAGAACCAGGTATAAAGCTGGTGAACATACAGATTTATACAGGTGAGAAGCAGATGCAGCAGTTAATGTTTGATCATAATTAAATCAGCCTTTATATGTTTTAGTTACATGTACTCTGTATCATTCAATCCATATTTATTTGATGTTGCTTCAGAGCAAGACATCTCATTCCACAGATTTGCTTCGTGTGATCCCTCTGTCCTCGCATCTTTTCTTCACATCCAAGACCTCAGGAAGAGAGGAGGATGTACAAATAGAGAGATGAGAAGAAGGCTTAGTCTGTACAGTCCTATTGTAGAAATGTAATGGTAGATTTTAAATTCAAATTTCAAATCTATTTTCTCACAATCTACAACTCCATTTTAAATCCAGATTCTTAATAGGACATTAAACTGCCCTTTTCCACCCATATGATGCATCCAGTCACAGCTGCAATCATCAGTTTGATGTACAAGAAGATATTTTGTGTTTGGGTGCATTATTTATTATCTTACTGTTTGTCTCTATGCTGACTTCATGTTCTCATGACCTGTCAGCCCAACTGTTATTGTTGTCTTCTTCCTGCTTACATCCATTATTTCATGGATTCCCCTTATCTCCACTCCCTTTCTTTTTTCCCCCACTCTGCCACCTGGCATACACAAAGCAGCATAACATTCAATTGTTGGCTACCTTGGAAACCAGAGCCACGATCATATCCTCTGCCCTGTTCTCCTACCTTTCCTCCCTCTTCCAGGTTTCTATCCTCCCTCTTCGTCTTTGCGTCTCCATTCTGTGATGTGACTTCACAACGCGCACGACGGCCTCGTTAGCTGCCATAGAGACCAAAGACATCTCATTTTCTGGGGCCATTCCATCACTCAGAGCTTGGAAGCCTTCCTCCTCCTGCCATCCTCCCTTCATTTGTCCATTTATCTATCCCACGGCTGAACAAACACTGGGGTGCACACTCGCACGCAAACACACACACACACACATACACACACTTCTTAATGCCTTGACATTCTTGCAGCGATCTTACCGTCTCAGCTGTATCTTTTTCCATCCATGTTCCCCTTCTCCCCCTCTCCCTCTCTGTGTCTTTATTCTGTGATGAATTGCAACAATCCAATTAACTACCCATTTAATCGATGGGGGAGCGGGGCTAGGGTTGGGGTGGAGTATCCCATGGCAACAGTGACATTTTACAAGTGGCGATATGATGCTATTTTATGGTTTGTGTGTGTGTGTGTTTTTGTGTGTGATGGAGTCCAGCAGCTGACAGCTGGGGACAAACCAGACCCAACCAGAGCGGCGGTGCTCTGAATGTGTGTGTGTGCGTGTGTGTGTGTGTATGCAATTGGTGGTTGGTCTGTTGATTGGTTGCTAGATACAGAGTGTCATTTGAATAGAAGTGAGATGTGCATCTCTATTGAGAGGAGTTGGTTTCCTTCCTGCCCCTACTGAGTATTGGCCAATGCTCTTTCTTACTCTCTCTCTCCCTCTCTCTCTCTCTGTCTCTCTCTCTCTCTCTCTGTCTCTCTGCTTCTGTCTCTCACTCTCTTTTCGTCAGCTTGTATGGCTGCTTGACAGCCAGCTGCCCCTCTCTAAACACACAAAAACAGCCCTTCAGTGCAGATGGAAAAAGATCACCGTGAAATTATTTTTGTCATGGCTTACCTCCTGAAGTGGTACTGTCCTTGAAGTGAAAACTAGATTTATTTATTTTATTGACAGATTTTTTTTCTTTCACTTCAGGGCTCCGTCCTTCCTTTTAAATTCACAATCAAAATCTTTTGGACCAGGTACAGAAAGCCTGTCGACCTCCCGCAGTGACATCACACTTTCCTTCCGCCCTGCAAGAGGCGTTGAATGTGACTGCTCTGACCTGCTTCACTGTCCTGTGATTGGGGATGACATCAGTACTGAAGGCTGATGATCATTACATACATTAAAGTCCACGGCTTGACAACCATCAGCACATGGAAGAACAGCCCCCTGGCAGTGCTGTCAGATGTCAGCGACGTGCCGCCTCACTGTTCATCACCACTCCACTGAAAAGAGATGGTGGCAATCAGAGAATTAAGTCTTTTCTTTGCAACTGTGACACTTTGGCTATTGGTTTTGCTCGTTATGTGAATTTATGTGATGTAAATTACTCTGATGTGTTTCTCCCTATTCTGCATCTGGTCTTAACAGCAAAGACCAGCTCATTGGATGTTGGAGGGCCGTGCCTCGCGCTGATCCACAGTCCACCACGCTGCGCTGTTAGACAGCAGCTGCATTAATGATAACTCTACATGAATAATGTCTGCAATGGGAGCCATGAGTCAATTTAACAATTCCATGCCATATTTGAACCGCGATTGAATGCTGAAATTCAGTAGCATGGCCCTTTAATTGGTTCCATTTGACTGCGTATGCAGCAACAATGTCTTCATTACAAAGTGACAGCATGATGGCATGTTGGTTACTCTGTGCAGCAAAACATATTACATCTGAATACACGCTGTTGCTAGAGGGGCGTGTGTGTGTGTGTGTGTGTGCGTGTGTGCGTGTGTATGTGTGTTACATGATCTGAAGTGGGGTTTGATTTAGTTTGACAGCTGCATTACTTCATCCCTCTCTCTCTTTCTTTTTTTTATTTTATTTTATGGTTGCTGCTGTATCAATGTGATCCTGTGCCAAGCCGCAGCACACAGATACAAAGACATACACGCACACATGCACGCACGCACGCACGCACATGCACACACACACGCCCTTAAACCAACAGGCAGAAAATATGGGCAAGTAGAAAAGAACAGCCCTATTCATTTACTGGGGAATAAAAAGTGAAAATAATCCCCCCATAAGAGCATTTGGTTCGGTTTGACCAGTGGACAAAACACTCAATAAATTAATAAACAGCAGTGAGACAACAGCGCGCACACACACACACTGAAAGCAGAGGAAGGCAGAGAGGCACCACACTTTAATACTTATGTTTTATTAGAGTAATAAACTACACAGGCAAGGAGCAGCCAAAAAACCTCTTCTTGATTTGATGCTTTTTGGATATAAAGTGCTCTCCTGCGGGCTCTCTTCTTCCATTCACTTCAATTGAATTCAGGATTTTATTGGCATCAAAGCTGACTACATTGCCAAAGAATCAAATACAAATAATCAACATATTTTGGACTAATAAATTCGATCCCCTCTTGCATCTGTAAGTGTGTGTGTGTGTGTGTGTGCATGAGGTTGTGTGTATCTATCTGAATGGCTTTCCAGTAAATATGTGTGCGCGTGCAGACACACACACACACACAGTTGCTTCCTGTCCCAGTAATAGCTCTGTTGGGGTATGCTCTGTTCCTGCGTCCAGGGGAGAGAGAGAATAACTCGCCTGATGAGGCCGTGTGTGTGTGTGTGTGTGTGTGTGAGCGTGGTGTGAGCATGAGTGCATGTGTGTGCTCATGCCCTTTTCACCCCATAGGGAGATTGTGATTGTTTTGCCCACTGGCAGGCTAGCCCAGGCTCACACTGTTGTGGAAAATAAATCTCTCACTCTCTCTCTCACTCTCTCTCTCTAACTCTCTCTCTCTCACACACACATATACACACATACACACACACACATATAAAATTTCGCCAACCTGCCTACCCAGTGTGGGGCCTCTATCATCATGATTTTGGCTTTTCATTTTTGAAAGCCATTTCATTTACTGCCGCTTCAATCTCACACACACAGAGGAATAGAGGGATAGAGAGAGGGGAAAGAGAGATAAAGAGGGTAGGGAGGTAAAGAGTGATATCTGTTGAGATTTTTTATATAGATATATTGGAATACCAATTAATATAAAAAACACACACATTGCCTTGTGTTTTTGATGCACAGCAATATATTATATATAAATACAACAGAATGAAAAAATCCTATTGTTCACATTTTGTGAGAATGCTGATTTTCTTTACCACTTATGCTTAAATACACAATTTTCTGTAAATGTTGAATTGTAATGCTACTTTTATTGTGATAATTGATCAGGTGTACAATTATACGATCAATTGTCAGGCATATGGCGTTACAACTTGTTTCAGTCTTCTCCTCCTCCCTCTCCCCCTTTTCCTCTTTGAGTTTTACACTCTGCCGCTGCATCATTCACCATGGAAATGATTACAGTTTTCCTTTTGTCTGGCGGTTGACGCCCCATTGACAGGCTGTCAGTCAGACCACTGAGTTACCATAGTGATAGCTCAAACTGCTCTGTTTCTCCTTGACAAACGGATGATGCATGTAAATCACCTGGGAGAGAGTGGACAAGACAGATGGAGAGAACAGAAGAGAAGAGAAGAGATTTTCTCCCCATTTTTGGTCATTATTTGTCCATTTACCGGGACTCCCCTGGGCATAATCACACAATACCCACAGTGCACACACACACACACTGCATGCGTATGCTCCCACACACAAACACACAACAAAAAAAATTCAGGGTCAGGTAGGTGAGTGTGGAGAGGAGTGAGCTACGAGAAGCACTTTAATGAAATGCCTCGGTAGAGCCAGAGCAAGAGAGGGAGCGAGAGGAGAGGGCGAGGCACTGATGAAGAGAGAGACCGAGATGCAGACAGAGAGAGAAAGATGACAAACAGATGCCCTTCACACGCTCCAGCCCTCTGTGGTTTCGCAGAGGTGAGTCTGGAGAGAAGGAGAGAGGAAGAGAGGCTGTGATAGGACGGCAATAAGCTCTTTTGACTGTTAAATTGCTAAATTATCTGCTGCACTTGAGGTGTCCTTCTGGATGAATATGTCTATAATGATTTAGATGTCAGTGCTGAAGTCAACTAAATGTACACTTCTGGCATCTGTTGATATGGTCTAGTCCAGTGGAACCAACTGAGCTGACCTATTTTTACAGACCCTGCTCACGCCTGAGTTCAGCCAGGCTGTATGAGACACACAAAGACGAGCAGAGGCCAAGCTTTTCGGCCAATAACTGATTCAGACCTCCGGTGGAATAAAATAGTGGACAATGGTCACACTTTGGCACAAAAGTAAAGTATAGCAGTGGGTTTTGTTTGGTGGCAGCAGGGTGACGTGGTGAGTCACGAGGCGTTCCAGTACATTTTTCGCAGGTGGAAGTCAGGAATTCGGAGTTTTTGAGCTGTCAGGAGCGCAAGCCGTCCTCATAGCAAGCGTTTGCCTGCCTGACGTGCACCTGAACAAGGCCCTGAATCACTACCAGCTGCAGAGGCTCTGCTCTTCACTGACCCTGAGTCTGCCCCCCCCACCAGAGAGATTGGCAAGGAAAAAGAAAAAAACTTTCCTTGTGGCATCAAGAGAATATCACAAAAAGATGTTATGTAACTGATTGGAACACATTCTTCTATCAAGGAGGAACATGTCACCGCTGTCAGTGGAAAACCTCATCTCCACGAAACGTCAACATTACTGAAATGTTTGAAATCATCCAGATACCCAACAAGTCAGAAAGTTTCCCTGTCTGTTCCTGCTGTCTTTTCTGTTTTTTTTTTTTTTTTTTGTTCCTGTATTGTTTGTCGTTGCTTATTTTATTTCCAGGTCCAGCCCTCCCGTCTCTGACAGCACACAGTATTAAGATTGTTCTTCAGATGTCTGCTTTCTCCGCCTCGGTTTTTGCCCTTTCATATACTGTCCCTTATTTCAAAGTCCATTGTCCTCCGGTATGGCTAAAGCAGGCCCCAGGAGCCCCTTAGCTAGAAAAAAGACCTGGATATCTTTATCCTGCTGCTACTTTACTTTTACTGACTTTATTTCATGGATCTAACTCAGCATGAATCTATCTTGTACTATGCAGTCCTCAGGAGATTGTTACATTATAATTGAATGATCTAAATTGCTCTTTTCACCATTTTTTACCTTTGTTGTTTCTTTATTTTGTATACTGGATTGATCCCCAGTATCAAATCTCACTGTGAGCCTTTGGCATGTTGCTATTTGGGACAGATCTTGCACACAGATGTCTTTTCTTTCAGTGTCTCAAGGTTTTTTTTTTTTTGGCAGGGAGAGACAGGGAGAGGCGTGCGATTTTCAGCTGCCTGCAATGGAATATTTTCGAAATGTCAATTATTCCGATAACTGCTGCTATACTTTTCAGCACAGCGCCTTCATCCCTCGGCAGCAACAGGCCATTAGGTTTCTTGTTCCACTGTACCGTCTGTATCGTTTCTTCGTCAACTCCGCCGCCGCCTGTTCTTTTTTTCCTGAGGGTGACAAGGTGAGAAAGAGGGAGCGGGGGAAAGTGAGACGGAGAGAGGGATTGAGCAGTGGATAAATCTCTGCAGACGTCTCCCTTCTTGCCCTCCCGCGGACGGACGGGCCGAGAGCCAGGCAAGCATAAAGGGCATTGTTTATGGACAGGAGAAAGCACTTAGTTCTTCCTTTACACCTTTTAGCCTGAAGGTCTTCCGAGAGTCAGACGGAGTCAGAGAGGAAGACAGGAACGGAGGAGAGCGAGGGAGGGGTGAGAGGTTATAGAGGGTGAGAGAGGGAGTTGTTGCGTCGCGGAGACAAAATACAAGGGAGGCAAAGCCAAAGAAGAGGAGTGGGTGAGTAGAAAAGAGAAAAAGAGAAGAGGAGGCTTGGTAAGTGGAGAGGAGAGAGAGGAGGGGAGCGAAGATTGCGAGAGGAGAGGACAAACAAGAGGAGGTGAGGACGCAGTAGTTAAAGCTGATATCTGCCGCCAGTTCATGAGTGTTACCTCATGAATAATGGGACGGCGGCATCCCATCATCTCAGTGGCTGAAACAGTGAGAGAAGAGGGTCTAACGGAGCAGGAGAGGAGCCGAAAAAGGATGAGAGCGGGTTAAAAGACAGGCAGAGGAGAGGGGAGAACGTACAAGTTGGTAGAAGTTGAAATCAAGTGTCACAGGAGTGTAAAGATTGCAGCTGTAAGATGTGAGCAGGATGAGACGAGGGGGAAAGAAAATCAGGACACAGGAAGAGAGAGGGGGAAAGATGTACGAAATGTTAGATGTTGTCACTGACTATAGTTGTTACACGGGTAAAAGAGGACGGGGAAGGGGATAGTTGGAGGTTTGAGAGAGAAAGAAAGAGGAGAGGGATGCTCAGGATGAGAGTAGTATCAGAGGAAATGATTTGGTGAAGAGGGGAGGATAGAGGAGGAACAAAGAGGAGCACCAGGGAGGCGAGATGAGATGGGCTCGGGAGAGAGGAGCGGAGGGAAAGAAGATGCATGGGGTGTTTGACATGCAGTGTCATGGGACTGCAGTGGTTAGAGCATTCTGATGTGCTGCCTGTTGAACACTAATGGCTTTTTAGCTTCTCAGTTATGTGTGTGTGTGTGCGTTCCTGCATCCATCAAACCGTGATTTTATCACCATTTTCCTTCAGTGCAGTTTTGTCTAACATAAATCCTTCTTGGAAAAAAAAAGCTGCCATCTATTTTGTCTGAAATGTCCACTTGTAGCCACTCATTCAGTTATATTTTATCGGTGTCCTGTGGAAACCTCAGTGCTTTAATGGGAGAGTGATTTTTTTTTTTTTTTTTCCCACCCACAGTGTATTTGTGTGTGCCCGAGCCTCAGAAAACTTCAGTCACCTTTACCAGCTGTGCCAATTAATTTTGCATTGGAGCACTTCCAGATTTTACATGTAGCTGACATGCCAGGTTGTTCATGTTCACACAGTTCCAAAGCAGAAACCACAGGTTGTACCGTCCCAGTGCATGATAATGACCTTTGAATTTTTTCCCTTTTATGTTCCTATACAGCAGAAGTGGAGAAAAGATACATGGAAAGCCACAGAAATAGCTCTTGAATTTTTTCAGTGCTTGTTGATTGCATTCTTTGTTTTAATGCCAATATTACGTCAATGCAGCATTTATAGTTGTATTTGTATGGTATATTCCTAAATGTGTGTGTGAGAGCGGGCTGGGCGATATGGACAAAATCAAATGTCACAGCATCTTTGACCAGACACTTCAAGATCAATCTTGTGACAGTACTGAAGGGATGAATATTGGTAAACATTTGATAAATAATCATTCGTAATGTGAATATGATGAGCAATAATAGAATAGAATGTGATGACAAATAATAGAACAGATAGAGTTTGTAAACCAGGAAAAGACTCCACTTATGCCACATCACAATATCCAAAATCAGATATGATATGAGATATGTGATGTGAGACCCGACAAGTTCTCGTCTTTTATCACAATATCAAGTGTATGTTAATGTGTGTGCTGCATTTGTGTCTATGTGAGGCTGTTCATATATGACAAAGAGAGAGAGAGAGAGAGAGAGTGTGTATGTGTGTGTGTCAACAGTGCTTTGGCTTTGTAAAGCATTAGATGAATGACTTAAATGCTGGACCATAAAAACAACCAGCCAGCTCTCAGTTTCAGGCTTAATTGAATTACACTCTGTATCCTGCTGTGCTTGCTGAGTGTGTAAGCGTGACTGTGAGAGAGGACAGGACAGTGAGAGAGAGAGAGAGAGAGAGAGAGAGCCATGGAAAGAGAGGGACAGACTGTGTGTGTGTGTGTGTACGTATCCCTGAAGCAGTAATATCTTCAGCATCTATACACAGATACTTCATGAAAGTGCTGAGAATTTCATGGAGATTTAATTATAGAGAGTTTGCTACTTGGCTAGCTGCTGGTTTCCATGCTGTATTTGCGTGACACAGCTGTGTGTGAATCTGCATGTCTGTGTGTGTGTGTGTGTGTGTGTGTATATCCAGAGCAGGTGGTCCTTACAAAGAGATGTACCAGCACCAATGATAAACCAGAAGAGAGAACCATTGGAATCCACAAAGCTTAACAGCCATCATACCTCGGTAACGAGTGATGTGCGAGTCTTAAAAAAAACAATAAAAAACACAACCATCTTCCTCACCAGGAGAGCTTATCTGACCCACTGACATTTCATAACAATTCAAACTCGCCCACTACTCCCCTGCTACCTGAAGAAAAAAAACAAAACATAAATACAGCCCTATGTTGAGTTAGTGTGATGTTTGTACAGACGCCATTTTAGCAGAAAATAGAAAACAGAAATGGTGCAGCACAGGAAGGTTTTGGTGGAATAATAAAGTGATTATGTTAATGTCATTGGAATTTAATCTATAACTATGCTGAGCGTTGACCTACGCCGCGTAGCCCAATAATGTTTTTTTTCCCTCTATCCGAATCGGCCTGATCCATGGATAAATTTGGATTGACCCGTGCATCACTGCTGGGTAAACCATTCTCACAGCATTCACAACAACCAGTTACATGAGGTTAACAGGTTCTTTGCTAACACTTGAGTTACATAAATTTACAAAATGGAAATAGCTAAATTCAATAATCCCCGCTCTCAGTTGCCGGCAAAATAGAAATATAGCCTTGCTGGCAGACAATCAACAGAATTTATACAACAGTGGTTGGAGAGGCATCCCATGAGTTGATGCTTTTTTTTAGCTATTTTGTATCACTCTGCTTTGCAAGTTTTCCGTAATAACCTTTAATTGCATTAATAGCTGTGAACTACATTGTAACAAACTAACCAAGTTCCACCATCACACTCGAGGTTGTGCAGTTAAACTGAATATTAGCATGGCTGATAATCTTCGGCACTCTGCTTGAACAACATGACTCCCTCTCGTCTGATATTGTGCAAAAAGTTGTTGTAACAATACATTTGATAATGATCGTAATGTAAAAGCCCTAGACTGGTTGTAACAAATATTATCAGTTGTTGTCAACATTTTGAATTGTAACATGACATAATGTAAAATTGCCATCTCTCACCAGACATGCAGATACAGGATATTTGAATACTGAGTGCAGAATATTTGACGAGCAATTTTTATTTTCCCTTTCCACTGCTCATGCTTTTTCATTTGATTGATTACAAGAAAAAAGCCTTGAGGCCCTCTTTTAGTTTCATATGCTCTTTGTTTTACAAATTCAACGTAATGATAATTCGTTTTGTAACCTCTCCAACAGTCCATCCAGTGAAATTCTGACACACATGGGGATCCCTATATTCCCAGGTTCAGGACCACTGGAAGACATCACTTTAATTCCTCCTGAATAAAAGATGACCGTTTTAATGGATAGTCTCATGCCTGATGGCCTTCTGCAAGCTAATCTTGCCTGGCAAACACAAGAGTTTCCTAGAGTGAGTGGATAATTTCATTCCCAGGGTGGCTTCCTCAAACAGAAAATCCACCCCAAAACTGTTTGCATGTCATTCCTCTGACCTTCACTACTGAGCATCCACAAGTCTCATACACCACTGTAGAAACAAGAGGAAGAGGACCAAGATTTTTTTTTTTTTCAAGATAGATGCCATGGCCATGATGCTTCATTTTTATTTATTTATTTATTTTGTATTTTAAAACTGTTTCTTTATTTATCTGAAACAAAAAAAAGAATTCAAGAACATTTAATTTCAAAATTTGTAAATTGCAAAATTTGACCGGGATGTAAACAGTTGTGTTTACAGCTGGGTGGCATTTGTAGCTGTGAGGAAGAGAAGGATAAAAATGGTTAAGTTCATATTTAAGCAGGAGAGTGAAGAGCCTTGACGGAGAAAGTAATAAAAGCCAAATGAAATGAGAATGAGAGACAAAGGCGAGACAGTGAAAGAGGGGAAGAGAGATCAAAAATATAAATGGTCAAGGTGGGGAGACAGAGCTGATGCACTGGTACTGCTCTCTCTCTCTCTCTCTCTTCTCTCTCTCTCTCTCTCTCTCTCTCTCTCTCTGTCCTAGTTCAGTAGACCAGTCTGCCTGCG
>OMLF01039684.1:4094-18476 GCA_900302615.1 Holocentrus rufus | reverse complement strand
GCTCCGCTCAGTTAACACAATGTTCGCTCAGCAGTCATAAACACCAACTGCTCTGCTTGCTTTCACCATAAATTCATTTCTGTTCAATGTCTCCATCAACTGGCAAAAATTAAACTTCATTCTGCTCATTTCAAAAACCTTCATAAATTATTTAGTCTGTTAATGTGTACCAACACTTTTACAAATAATGAGAATGAGAGGAAAAAAAGAAAGCGTATTTATAGAGCCTTTATTCCCTTCAGAATAAATTATCTATCTACCTGATTATCTATCTATCTGATGGTTCTCACTTCCTTCTGAATTACTTTACTGCGTATTTGCGGCAATTCTAACCCTCATATATGTATTTCAGGCATGGCCAGCCATCACTGTAATGGAGACACACTGAAGAAATGCATCCAGCAGAATAGAAAGTGCAGCTTGGCATGAAGGATATCATAACCTTTTCTTGGCTTGCAGCCGCCGAGCTCCGCAAATAGAAAAATGCATTTTAGACGCTTGAATGCATGTCTGTGGTCATGCATGCATGTGCGTGTGTGAGAATGTGTGTGTGTGAGAGAGGTGAGGTCACAAGCTGTATGTATGCACCCTTTATTCTCTTATTTTCCCCCCATTGTGTTTTCTCACTGGAACAGCAGTTTCCTCACAAGGAGGTGTTAGAAATCTGATTGTATCAAAATAAGAGTCCCAGAGCTTATGAGGTTGTCAGCTGTTTGATATATGGAGTCCAGGCTTATCACACAAAGGGGATTTAAGGGAGAAATGCACTGGGAGTGTCAAACGTGCATTTTCAACTTTATTTTACACAGGAAAGACGAGATGACATGCAGGAAAAGGGTGCAGGTCAGAATCAAACCGGCGCTGCGGCGGTAATTATAAGTGATGGGCTCTCTCGTGCTCTACTGTTAGAAAATCACATGACCTCTACTTTACTGTGTGATGTGTGAGCCGAAACGATAAACTTTAAAATGATGATTTCACTGGTGTCGCTGTCTTCTATTGTGAGTTTTGGACGGCAGAGATGCCAAAATAGCTTCTGTCCTCTAAAGGAACGAGGTTGTGTGATGGCATAAAAACTACATACACACAGTTTCTGTATATTTTAGGCACAATTCTCTGACCTCAGTATGGGGTCCTCTTCCAGAAAAAAAAAAAAAAAAAAAATGAAAGGGGAAAAAAAGAAAAAAGAAAAACTTAGGACCCTCGGGCCTAGATTAAAATGTTTACTGGAGAGCAGATTTAAGCGAAGCCTCTGTGTGTGTGTGTGTGTGTGTGTGTGTCTGAAGAAACACCTGGGGGAGCAGCAGCAAGTGAATCTGTGGATCTCTGGGGCCGCTATGCTCTTTTTCTCTCTATCAGCCACACATTCATTCCCTCTTTTTCTCCTGTTTTCTGTGAATGAACATAAAGAAATTCTTTTTATTATTACAAATGACTTCCAACAGACCTAGCTGACCGATGACAGCTACGTCTGTCTGTCACTGTCTCTCTTCCTTCCCTCTTTCTATGTCATTTTCTCTCTCTCTCTCTCACACACACACACACGCTGCTCCCATGTGGCACCACAACTGTTCCTTGAGGGTTTTTCTATGGCCCATTATGCAGCCTGTTGAACACATTGAAAGCCATTTTTTATCGCCGCCTTGTTTTGGTTTCAGTTGGGCTTGTGAATGTGTTTCGCAATCTGCGTAGGAAGGCAAAGACACAGAGACACAGAGAGCTATTCAAACTGCAAACATGACGGAGGCGAAGTGGCTCGCTTGGTTTTATTTTGTTTGGTTAAGTTGTCTTCCTTCTCTCTCAAACTTTTCTTAGGATGTCAACAGACAGTTTCATGGGTTCTCTCTCTAAAACAAAGAGGGGACAGAGCATCATCATCATTATAAATAGAAATAGAGCTGGATTGTTCTGGTTTTATTTATAAAAAATATATGCACAAATTGGAGCTTGAAAGACACTTTCCACGCAAAGTTTATGATTTATAAGTCAAGGGACAGTTTCATGAATCAGATTATTTTTTGCCATATAGATGTTCTCTTTATCTTGAACAGTTTTCAGCTTTTAATTTGGAGTCTATACACGTCACTTGAGTACGGTGGCCTGGCGGTGCAATAACATGACATTTCACAAAAGAAGTTAGAAATTAGAAAATAAAAGACCACAATACAATACATCAATATTAAACAAAATAAAGGAACACAACAGAAAACCAATGAACTAATCACAAAAAGAAATAAATTATTAAGTCACAAAATACCTCATTTCCTTACAGAAAGGGTTGGTACAAGCTTTCTAATGGCTGATTGGTCAGGAAATAAAACTTAGGCAGCCATGTCATCATGTCAAAATCAAAATCAATCAATCATTGCTGCAACTGTATGAATATCCTTCATTAAACATACTTCAGGTTTTGCTGCTCAAAGTCAGGCAGCCAGCTCAAAGCTACAGGCGTCCAGCAGCTATATGAAGCAGAAACTGTAAACAAACCAGCATGGCTCAGGATATTAAATGTTGATATGATGTAGAGGGAGGTAAACAGGCTGTAACTGTAAATGACAGTGGCGTTCTCCTTTAGCTTACAGAACTGGGACAGGTGGTGTGAGGCAGCCACGATGAAAAACTTCTGTCCACACACAATGTTCCCTGGATATAAAAAGACCATCTTGTGTACTGTAAATGTGAAGGCTTGCCAGCAAACATTTTGCCAGATGGCTTCCTCCTGAAGCGTAGCCTACCCATATGCCAATCCATGGTAATGACTCCCATCAGGTTAGCAGAAGGGAAAAAGGTTACACACTCAGTGGTGGGTATCGCCCCACACAAACCTCCTTAAAAAAGCATTTCCATGTATGTGGCACTGGGGAGAAAGATCCGACACATCTGGATCAGTCTGACCTGGTTTCCGTCAGCATCGTCCACTTCGGTTCATTTTAAATTCCCAACATCGAGGGAGAACTGATAAAAAGGCCTTAATGTGAGTGATGGATTGTGATAAATGGACCTAAGACAGAATCAATCAAAAAGAGACGTTTTCCATCAACTGACAGATGACAGAGTTAACAAAGGAAGGGAATTGGATTGAAAACGTTTATCCGAAAAATGACACCAAACGCCTGAAAGTGACATTAAATCCAACTGCACATGGTGGCACATTATCCTGCAGGCGGGTAGATGGACATGATGCATGATGTTTCCCACTTTTGAATGACAAGGTATGAGAGCTGATGCCATCTTTTAACCTGATTGATCAGCTCAGGTCAGATGTTTGAGCGTCTCATCCGTCATTACTGGTGGCAGACGAGGACAGTCATTTGTCCCGCGTCTTCACTCGTACCCTACTGGTGTCCCACCAAATCTCCCAGCGTCCATTTTGCGTCAAAATGAGCGATTTATCTTGTGATCGAGGGGCTTGGGAGGATGAGCTGAAGGACTTCCACACATGCTCGATGGAAAAGATGTTTCTGTGGTTGGACTTCTGCTGAAAGCTCCAAGGACGAAGCTTTGCGCCTTCAAAGAAAATCTTGACACCTTCAGCTAAAGGTTAACAACTCAAATTCTACACACAGTCTCCATGGATGCAAGATAGATTTTTTTTTTGCATGGTGTACAGTAGCTTGACTTTCATGCAGTACATTTTTCCAATTTACTGTCTGTTCATCCTTGTACAGTAACAGAATATAAGTTTGAAAGTTTGCATTATGTCTTTGGTCTTGTGAATTATTACTTTTATTATTACTTTTATCTCTGGGTGGTATATCAATATTATGTTGATATCATGATGTATAGTTGATCATCATATCCATATTTAATGATTCTTTATCAAATATCTCTTGCATGTAAATATGTGATGAAAGCACCCGTAGTCATCCTTCAACATCGTCACAAAATCAACATTATTTTTTCTTGTTTGTGTGTTCTTTTCTTTTTCTGCAGATTGATTCTGTCCTGCGGTTCACTAGTTGACACTGAAAACTGAACAGATGCTGTGCTTAAAAACTAAAAATAAAACTGAACACAAACAGGCACATTCGCTATATGGATCTACACACTAATTTCAGTGTTCCCTCAGCCCTGTTCCCTCAGCTCCATGTTCCCTCATTTCAGTGTTCCCTCAGCCATATATTCCCTCAGTTATATGTCCCTTTGGCTCAATGTTTTCCCATCCCTGTATTCCCAGAGCTCTATGTTCCCTCAATTCTGTGCTCCCTCAGCTCTATGTTCCCTCAATTCTGTGTTCCCTCAGCTCTGTGTTCCCTCATCCCTGTGTTCCCTCAGACCAAAGTTCCCAATGTTCTGTCATGCCTATGTTCCCTCAGCTCTTTGCTCCATCATTTCAATGTTCCCTCAGCCCTCTGTTCCCTCTATTCTATGTTCCCTCAGCTCCATGTTCCCTCAGCTCATTCTAAATGGTCTAATCTCTTGACCAACTGCTTGTATTTGTCAATTTAACCAGTTCTGTGTAGTGACAAATAAAAGAGTTTTCTAAAATAAATAAATAAATAAAGTGAACAAAAATAACTTATTTATACAAGTTAGTAAGTAGTTATAACAACTTATCTTGTTACAACCACTTACTACCTCTAATCAAACACAGAGCTGAGGGAACAGAGGCCCTAATTTGGATGGGAATTCATTTCGTAGGGACTGAGGGAACATTGAGTTGACCTCGTCTCCTCACTATCAGCAGCCTGAAACTCTCCAATGCTTCCTCTTAAAACTCACTGCGGTGTCTGTAGCTCGACTGGCTCTGTTTGCCCTGCAGCGTTCACCGACCATCACTCCAGAGACTCTCAGTCGGCCTCTAAAAGGTTTCCAGACTCCCGGGTCATGCAGCAGATGCAGAAGAGGATAAATAGTCGGCGATTGTGGGGATCAAAACCGGCAAGACAGCCTCAGCCTTTTGCCGTCCACGACCGTGTTGAGTGCTGTTAATGCAGCTTCTATCAGGACTTTCAAATGTATCGTGTTTCAAAACCTTTGCCTCGGCTTATATATTCAAAAGACTCAAGATGTTCTCATAAATACATGCAGAGCCGTTTTGGAGTAGCCTGCACCAGACGGGGCTGGTACTCAAGCCAATCTGTATGTTTCGAGTGTCTGACTTAAAAAAAAAAAATCTCCCTCATTCATTTTTCATCTGCCCTCAAAAGCCAGAGCAACCCTTGCACCATTTAGGGTGAAACTGCCACGGTTTAGTAGACAGCAGCTACTTTGAGTCTCCATTTTTAAAAAATCCTGCAGAACCGAGTCGTCACGAGCACACAGAGCCTGATTTTTCTACTTTTGAGATGCCACCATTTTAGCACTGCGATTCACCTCTGTGCCTGTTGCCAAGCAACTCCTGACACTTTGGGGATGCGATGTGAATGCAGGAGCTGCTGTGGTATTTCCAACACTGTTTTGGACTGTGCACCTTAGGTTTTCATGTCATCCAGCCAGACTAAAACATGCCCAGCCTCTGCAATACATAAAGTCTGGTTGTGGTTGTATTTTCCACAAAACAGAGGAACCGTGTTACAGTTTCTCTGATGTTGCAGCACTGGAACACGGATGATAAGGATGCAGCCAATGAACAGCATTCGGTTCTCTTTTTAGAAGCAACTGCCGTCTACCGTGAAAAAAACAAAATTCATTCATCCATACACTTACACAAGTTCATTCATAGTCATTCATACAAGATTCCCCGACTCACTTGGACATTAAATTCAAGGACATTTCAGGTGACTGTCGAGGTTTTGTTTGATGAAAACATTTGTTCAAGGATTCAAAATTGGCGTCTTGGGACAGAATAAGACACTGGTCAAGATTACACTTTTTATTTGGGATCCTGTCAAATCAATAAATCTTCCTGAAATCATCCATTTACTAGCATATGCCAAGGGAATAAATTCTTTTTTTATATATATCAAAATCATATTGTTTTCCATCCTGGGAGGCAGTTTAATGGTTACCTCGTGGTGTGCGAGTAGGCGTAAATTAAAATTCCACTAAACCCATTGCAGAATTTTGAAGAGCCCTGGCCCTTTTTATTCCATCCCAAAATCCTTTTTCAACAGGAAATACATCAAAATATGGAGGCAAAATGCTGTGAAAATATTGAAAAAATTGATTAAATTAGCTGCTACATTTAATAAAAAGAAACCAAAGGCATTCATGGTTGTTGTCAAAACACTTTCAAGGTCTTTTCCATGCTGAAATCCACAATAACTTTTTTAAAATCCAAGTCTCTTCTACATGCTGGCACAAATCAAGGAAAATATATGTACAAAACATAGGTGGGTTTCTCATTGCAGTGCAGCTGAGCTTTGTTCAGACACACAGAACTTTATTTTAAATTGCAGTGGAGATCCCAAGGTTTCCAAAGATCCTAAATCTGTCCTGTTGAATTCCAGGGAAATGTGTATAAAATGATGCACAAGACATGTAGATATTTTCTATTTGATGTAATGCTGCAGCCAAAATAAAAACAATGGCATCTTGGCTTTGAATATTTCACTCAATATAAGTGTGATGGAGCTTCAATGAAGCTGCAACCAGCAGATACACAATATGGATGGACACTGTCCTACAATATGGAAAAAGAGGTAAAATTTGAGGGGTTGAAGAAATCATTCTGATGTTCTAACCCCTTTTGCACATTCTCTAAAAACATTTTGTGCTTCTCTTAATTTCATCTCCCCCTTTGTGATCAATATAGATTTAATAATGGAAATCAATGAGGTATAATGACTTTTATCAGGATTCACCTTATGAAAAAGAAGTGTTCCTAACATTGTGTACATCAGTGTACAGTATAGGAGAGGGTGAAAAGGACTCACTTGTCTCTCTTACCACAGTGTGATTAAGGCTAATCGATGGTCAGTTAGATAAAAAAAAAAAAACGATTGCAGAGTGAGATCAAAATCGTTATCAGCCTGTAGGTGCGAGCTCTTCAAAAGAACAAGCTCTCACGGCTGTTTGGAAGTGACATATCACATCTGCCGGTTTGATGTATTGATGTGATCTCATGTTGCAGCCACCTAATCTGATTTCCTAATCTGACGTACTGATGAAATCGGCAGAATAACATTTGCAGAGGTTCTCTGCACTGCTGCTGTTTCTACAGCAACAGGCAAACATCTGACACATTCATTCAGAGACCGTTTCCTGCATTCTGTTGGCTTTATGTATGTATATGTACAATAGTCATGAAATTATAATACAAAAACCCCATGTGTAAAAATTAATTTTATTTTAAAAATAGTGATTTGAACTTCTACTATCCTCATAAAAATCACCTTAATGAGAAAGCATATGCTTTCTCATTAAAACGTTCATTAAGAAAAGTGAATTTGTCCCTCTGTGATAGAATAGTATTTCTTTTTCATCAAATTTTCCATTTAATTTCATGTTTGACTCCACAATAAACTAATAATGTAACCACAAACACGATATTTTTGGTGTTCTGGTGCATTTTGTTGACTGTTTAGAAACAGCAATGATGGCAAAGCTCCAAGACTTCATGCTGCTGTTTGTTTATATTATCACACAAATTACATTTTTACTTTTTAATATAATAAATGAGCAGATTTTGAAATTTGATCAAAATGAGAAAGAAAAAAATAAGGGCTTGAAAATCTGAAGTCTCCAACGAATACTGTGAGGGTTGACAAGATACAAGTATGCACTATTTGAGTGTTCAGCCTATATCCAGTTCGTAAATCTTCTTCTGTTGTCAGTTCTTAACACTCGGTGTCTTAAACGCATCACTTTCCTGCTGCACATGAAGTGATGCATTTAATGTTTCTGCTTTGTTTGGAATAAACATAAAGAAGAAGAACTGGACTCCAAGTCCAAGTCCAGCCCACACTGTGTGATTGACAGGTGATCTCAGAGCAGAAACACCACATCACTGTCTTTGCATTTCGTGGTTTTCCCTCTCTCGACTACTTTCACGCTCAGGAGTCCATTGAGGTTGGTTTGACCTCATACAGCTCTCTAAGTAAAAAAAAAAAAAACAAAAAGCTTCTTGCATCGCTGCTGTGTGCACCTCTCTGTCAGTTTGATGGATGTAGCGCGGCCCCGGTCCCGCGTAAATACTTCAGCTACGTCTGCTTGAGAATTCTGCCGGAAAGGACGAACATGGTGCCGTGCGGCGTGGAGAGGACCGAGGCAGAGCGACACCGGTGTTCGTGTCAGCTCACACTCTGACTCACTTTCTCGCTTCCCTCCCTCGTTCCTCGCCCCTCTGTCCCGTCTTTCTCTCTTTTTCCTCGCCACCTGACTCAGCGGAGCCTCCTTTGTCTTAGTAAAGAAAACCTTAAACGGGGTTCCCACTGGTCATGGAATTTCTAAAAAGTCATGGAATTTTGAAAAGTCCATTCAAGACATGGGAAAGTCAAGGGATTTAATAACTTCTTGGAATAAGTCATGGAATATCATGGAATTTTGTCTGCCTTAATTAAAAAAAAAACAAAAACAGTAACAAGTAATTCACCAAATGTGTTAGGGTTAGTTTCTTTCCTTTCAGAATAAAACCTCAGAAGTACTTTTAAAATTTTAGTCAAGGAAAAAAAAATGTCATGTTACGTTTATATAGGTCATGGAAATGCAGTCATTGAAAGTCATGGAAAAGTCAGGGGATTTTAGATTTGACAGAGTGTGGGAGCTCTGCTTAAAGCTGCCCTGGGGGGGGAGTAAAAACACACCTCAGGGTTCCCACGGGAATTTCTGGATAGTCACAGAGTTTGAAAAAATTTATTCCAGACCGGGAAACTTGGGACAAGTCATGGAATATCATGGAATCTTATCAATTAAAAAATATATATCAATAACTAGTCATTCACTAAACTTCATACTAACAAAATTTTGGTCAAGGGAAAAAAATGCTTAATGTATGTTTATATAGGTCATGGAAACTAAATATTTTAGTCATGGAAAGTCAGGGAATTTTGCATTTGACATAGAAAAAGAAAGCGTGATGCCTGTCAGCCTAAATCACCAAGCCCTCTGGCTGTCATTTGGGGCCTCCAATGTGTTAAAACTTTCCTGGGTAGCTTTAATAATTTGTATTGGTCCTTCTTAGCATTAAAGAGCCTCCACTTCTTTAAAAAGGACAGAACAGATTATTACTTAACACTCTGGGCTAATTGGCATTCAACCTAATGACTTGTCGGTGCAGCTGTCTTTGTAATAGTGATTTAAGCTCAGGGGTTTTCAAACTTCATGACCTGGACTCCGAAGTTGATTTTCATCGAGCTGCGGTCCAACATCTGAAGTGATTTTCCCCTCTGGTCCCCAATATGAAAAGATATTTCAGTTTGTATTAAATTGCTTTGGATGTCATACATTAACACTGACAAATAGATTCAAAGTGGTGCAATTAAAATGCAATGATAAAATAATCACTCACTGTTCTGGGGTCGTTAAAATTTCTAGTGAATTAATTACAGGGAAATCAAATTATTACTCATTTTTGCCCCCAGAAGTTCCCCGGTCTCCATGTGAAAGTCCTTCATGATTCTGAGATTTTGTCCAATCACAGCCTTGATAGAAACGGTTTCTTCAAAAGTTGCCGGTTACCAGCTGATGAAACTGGAAGGAGGCAAGAGGATTAATGAGCAGCCAGGTCTTTGTCGTTTCAGGATGGCAGAACCCGGAGCGGCTGCATTTCCATTTCATAATGCCGGCATGCAGAGTCACTTCTCCTCCAGTCAAAACCAGACAGACAGACGTTTGGATCTCGGCCCTCAGCTGTTTGAACAGGGAACATCTTCTCATGTCAGGAGCAAAGTCAAACCTGACAGGATGAATTTAGGATTTCCTCTGCACAGGACCTGTCAACCCTGAAAGTCAGGAGTGTGACTGGAGGGAGAAGCCTCGCATTGTAGTATGGAGAGGAGACATCAGATGTTTTTTTATGACTTTGTTAACAAATTCCTCAAGAAGGTGACATTTTTGCTTAATCCCATCCACAACAAGATCAGGAGCCAGCTGCAGGAAAGCGCCCTTATAAATGATAAGCATTTAGACACAGATAGGTCTAAAAATCACTGTGTTGTAGATGTATTTCAAATCAGTAATGTGATAAGGTTTTTCCCCAAAATTATATTCACAGCCAAAGCCCTGCCATTCAGTTCTTATCTGTTGAGAAAAACATTTTCCACAGAGTTGAAAAATGCTTGAATGAGCTAATTCACTATGGCAAACATGCTGTCTTAATTGTACTGTCAAAAAATCTTGAGGTTTTATTGTTATATTGTGTTTGAGTGAGACTGAAATGGAAGCGTACACCAGAAAACTCCCTGTTTTTCCACCTGTTTTAGCATACCCAAATGAAACAGCTATTCCAAAATGCATGTATGAGGCCTCGTTTGAAAGAAAACATCTTCTAGTTTCTGAAAATGTGCTCATTTGGTATGTGGATAAAACACAAGCTACACTTTATAAGCTCACGCAAGAAAGAAAAACTTTTTTTTTTGGTTTCAGGAAGTCATGTATAACAGGAAGTAGGCCACACTTAATGTTAGAACTGTGAAAATCACCACAGACCTTTTACATTATGCCAACTACATCTGCGAGAAAAATTGTGAAAATCCAGTGATCCAGTGGGTCCTAAAACCTGTAAAAATGAAAATGTAAACTGCTCCCTGACAACAGGTTGTAACTAAAAATCAGACTGGCCTTGTCCTGTGAGCCCTTTTCAAACTGAAATCTGCGGGATAAAAACAAGTCTGATTCCTCTCCGCCCCTGGAAAGCCGACATTTTGGAGATACGAGCTTTCCGGCCGACAGCAGCGGGATGTAATGCAGCACGCCCATATTATTTCTGAGTCACATTCATACCACTATCATCCCACTCACACCCAGACGGACGCTTTCAGCTCAGAGCGCGATGCCAGAGATACTCAGCACTCAGACGCTAGTAATCAAATGATGCTAATGAAACAAAGAGGCTCGCGGCGCTCGAGGCCGAGCGCCGGCTTCTCCTGATAACACAACAAATCAGTTCATCACCGTCTGAACAGTCGAGCCCTGCAGCAGCGGGAGGAGATGCGACCAGCAGCCTCGGCAGAGTCGTGGTTTGGAAAGACGGTTTCAAAAGTATTTATTGGGGGGTTTTTTTTGTTTTATTTTTATCCCTCTGTATATCATGTATTTGTCTGTCACGAGGTATTCAGGGGAAAAGGCTAAGCTGGTTTCATTCAAATTAACTCAGCTTTAAAAAAGAATATTGGAGAACTACAAGCAATGCAAACCACTTTGGTTTAAAGGGACATTTCACCAAAAATACAAAAAGCTTTTTCCACTTACCTCCAGTGCAATCTATCCATCCAAAGGTGTTGCTGGTGAGTTTTTCCAAGTAAAATTTTAAACTCCACAAAAGAAAACAATACCCATCCAGTCCAATAGGGAGACAGACAGGAAACTATTCTAGTATGATGGAAATTTGATGCTAATTATAATAGTATTATTATTACTACCACAACTTCTGCAAATAATACCAATAATACAATGTATTTTATTTTAGCCTGCCACACTAATTACAGGAGGTCTTTGATTATATTAAAATGTGAATACATATTTATTTTCCCTGTTTTATTGTTATTTTGTGTTCATTTCTTTCAGTTTATTCATTCATTCTTATTTCCTTGCTTAAAGTCCTTCCTTCTTATGCCCACATTTGAATTATTATTGTTTTATTTCCCTCTGTTATCTTTTCTGCATGCTGCTAGACTAGCAGCTGTTTGTGCACGGTGTTTTATCTTCTTTCAGGACAATATGCAGCCTTGAATCATTCTTTCAAGCGATCTCATTATGACGGCCGCTGCTGCTGCTGAGCTGATTTTCGCCCAGAAAGGAGAAGAGATCTGACAGCCAACAGGTGGTAACACCCTGTACTCTACATGTCCAATTTACCCTTAAAATCATCACATACCTGCCTCATTATCACCAATGTTTGTCACGGTGACGTTTTGCGGCTGCTGTGGCCACTTTTATGTCTAAATACGACATAAACGTGTGCAGGGGAAAGGCAACCACAAAAAATGCCTGAATGTGTTAATAAGACAGCTTCGGAGTTGCTCTAAGGTTTATTTTTTCACTTTGACGGAGCTAGGCTAATGACTCCTGCAGACTTCAAGTCTTTATGCTAAGCTAACATGAAATGCTAACCATAAGAACTGAACCAGTGGATGTACAGAGGTGAAAATGGTATCGAACATCTTGCCACTCTGAGTAAGTTGGGAATGGTATTTTGCCCAAAATGCAAAATAATTTCTTTAAATTTCAGAATTGAGTTTGAAGATTTTTAGGATCACGGACCGGTCTGGTGCAAAGCTAAGTCAAAGACATTTTAACCCCACGTGAAGCGGACAGTTGCAACTTCCAATTTGAAAATTGACATTAAAAATAACTTTGGCTCAACCTGCCTGAGGAGGCCTACAGGAACTAAATCACTTCTTGAAAGAATATTTTACAGACTCATTTTCTTACTTAATCACCTGTTTGTCTTTTGCCACTCTTTAATGGCTCATTATCATCATGGTTTTGCCTTGTTTTAATAGCTGCTACCTTTCCTTTGCTGCAATTTGTTGTTTGTTTTGTGGACAGATTGGAAAACTGTTAAAGGCATAGGCGTAGCCCATAAATTAAAGGATTTTGAACTTTTGCTACAAAGAAGTTCCTTGGACTGTTGTTTTGGGGACGTCAGCTTTATTAACTGAAAACAATAATATTTTTTCCCTCTTTTGCCTTTGGAAGTGTAAAGTTAGGGCTCCAAAGAGCCACGTCCTTGATACCTGGGAAGCAAAGCAGCTCCTCCGCCTCACTGACTCTTTGTTCCTGTTGTGAGAAGAGCCACATGAATAAAGATTATTATTATCATTGTGTTACTCACTGGGACTCTCGTGGCTCTGGAGGTCTGAGGGCAGCTAAATCATGAAAAACAAATGCTATAATAGAGAGTCAAGGGAATACACACAGAAGGCTGTAAAAACGAGACAAAAATATGTTTTGAGCAGTTAAAACCAGAAGAGCAGGTAAAAGCACCATGATATGGCAAGTCACTTGTGCGTGTTACATCTTGCATGCTATAGGAGCGGAGCAGAAACGCCTCTAGCTCTTATGTGACAAATCCAGTAAGAGCTTTGGAGCTGAAAACCTTAACAGCAAACGTGTTAACCGGATTACCGTCAGTGGACGTCCGTGTGAGGCGTCAAGCTGCAGGTGTTCGACCTGGAATCTGCCTCAAACATTTTCATGTTAGTAAATCCAGCAAGTCTTGAAAAGTGGTTTATCATGAGTAGGATGTTCCTTGTTTACAGTAAAAAAAAAAAAAAAAAAGAAAAAAGAAAATGAGAAAATAGTATTTGTTGTTTTGTATAATCAAAAAAGCTTAAAAAATGGGCCAGAACAAAGTCGGGTCCTTCTATAGGAAGCTGACTTACTGTATAATCAGCTAATCAATAAAATTAAATTAAGATGGTGGACTATTTAACTAATTTAACTCTAAGAGCAGTCAAAGCAGACTAGTACGGCAAGCCAGAAGGTTCAGTACATGTTGTTTTGTCATTTGTGCTTATTGGAGTCATTGGGATGTCAGTGGAATTACTAGTGGAGATTTTGTCTGTTGGCAACATCTAAAGAAGACAGGAACAAGAGTTTCCAAAAGGTCATGAATTAATTTTGCCAGATTCTCTTCAAAATCTGCCTCCATTTCCATTTGTTTACACAGAAAGAAACAAAATGACATCTTCTCTTTTATTGCCCTAAACATTTGACACTGCAATAGACATTTGTATTGCTTTACACATTTTCAGCTTCACATTTTGCTAGGCAAGAGCGCGAAGAACAGCTCTTTGCGTTGCCATCTGCGTTTGCATTCCTTGACTATGTAATGAGCTTTACTGATAAAAAAAGTCTATTTGAAAAAAATCCTTGCGTTTGTGGGGCTCATTTGGCTTCATTGTCAAAATGGTAAAATCGGACTGTGTTGCCAGGTTCTCACAATCTTTCTTTTTATTCACTACTTTTGCTGACTTCCCTGGAATCCACCAGTTATTATTATATGTCCTCTGATGCTGCCAGCCAAACAGAGCAGTGCCTCTTTCTGGCTGCGAGAAACTCCCAAAACAGCCTGTACTTTTAGGCACCAGAGAATAAACTACCAAAAATATTTAGAATTTATTTTCACTTGAGAAAACAACGCAACTGTGTCTGGTAGACTCAAGGTAATGATATACTCGACCCTCAGACTGTCTCTTGGACTGGCTGTCTGAGCGCTGTGGGCTCTGTCCAAATATACCCAAATGTGCTGGAAAAGAAGTCAGTCGACTGTGAAGACATTCATTTCCTTCCCTGGGCGGATTAAAGTGAAATGATCCCAGAGAATCAGCTGGGAGC
>OMLF01039675.1:6561-36185 GCA_900302615.1 Holocentrus rufus | reverse complement strand
CATTATTATACATAGAAAAAAGCCAGAATGGACCTATGGGCACAACCAGCCTCAACCTCAGCATTTTACTGAGGCTTTTTTCATTATGCAGTAGGAAACAGGTGGCAGCTAGTGTGGATTAAAGTGGTTTTAAAGTACATACGTGCAGGTATTAGGAATGATGAAATATATTTATGAGATACATTTGATATAAATAAATCCTCCAAATAAATAAATAAATAAATAAAAACAAAAAAAATCCTCTTTTCCTGCTGTATGGATGCAAGCTCATTAGAGTTCAGTCCTTTCAGCAGATGAGTTTTACTATCCCAAAGGAATCTGAGATTACACTGGCAGGCAATCTAATGTGAGGTTATAATCTGCTCCGCCTATGGCTTCCTGCTCTGGGCTGTTTGGGAATCTTCATTTAACCATGCGGGTGAATTAAGTTCAAATTCAGATTTCCCGGGATGGCCTGGGAAAGGGCGGAAATGGCTCTTGATGGGGTTGAGGGATTAAAATAGAGGGCAAATTGAAAGCTGGATGTAGAAGGACAAAGCACGAACATCTTTGTATCTAGACAAACAGAATGGGGCAACAGATAAGGCAATAATTAGTACAACATGGGAAGTAAAATAAGGATTAGAACGGACAGAAGCTGAAGAAACACAAGTGGTTACTTTGCCATGACAGACACTTGTTTATCCTCTGCTGTGTGCAGCTGCAGAGTCCTGACCAGTGCCAGATGTGGCTGCCAATCAGATTAAGGTTCTGCAAATCCCAGACTTGACGAGCCACAGGCTACCTACTGAACTACAGCACGGCAGACATCAAGTGGTTACCAAGAAAGAAAGTACCTCTTACTATTTCTACTGGTTGCATATGAGCTGAGTGATGTAAGTGCGTGGATTCTTTGAATATGCAGCGGTTTACTCAGTTTGTCCACTGACCTGCATGAAACACCGGCCTAAAGCTCTGAAGCTGCTTGTCTCTGAGCTCATGACTCCTGTGATGTAACCGTCCTCTGAAAGCTGCGGCAGGTGGATTCACAGTATTAACACACCAAAATCTCCAGCTCTCAGTATTTAGCTGAATAACCAATGAGGTAAAATGAGAGAAAAACACCAAAAAACTGAATTCCATTTGGAATAGCTTTATGATAACACCCATTTAAATGCAAATGTATTATCATCAAAATGACTCCGGGTAAATAACCTTAATTGGATTTCATCTGACTTTTCTTAGCAAAACAGAGTTAAACTCTAGAAAATTAGCTTTGAATGCGACTGATACAGCCAGGCAGGTGAACAGAATGATAAGCAGTTTATATGCTACAATGAAATGTTGAGGGATAAGTAGCTAAAGAGCTCCACCTAGTGGCTGCATGTGGGTATTGTCCTATAATCTCTCCGGTTAAGAATTATTGACACTATTATGATAAGAGCCCAAATAAGTTGACTAAGATGTTTATGTTTCACACAGTACAGCTTCACAATGAAATAACTATACTGCAACTTTTAATTTCACAAGAGTGAGAAACAAAAAACAACAATGTTTCAGAAACCACTTTGTTTATTTGGGATTTGATTCAATGCATATAAAAAAATGGGGTTGGCTGACAGCATGAGACCACAGAAAGTATTTACAGACAAATATCTACAAGTAGGAATGGATTACTTGAAATTTCAAATCCCTAAAAGGTCAAATTGGAGAGACACAAAGGCGGAGTGAACAAGTGCTAATTAGCCTCTGGTGCTATCTGAACACGGGACTCTGTTAACAGCCAACCATTCTGAACAACATACATTATTTCAGAGTCGAGTCACAGAAGCTCAATTACAGGAACAGAAATTTGCAAGACTGCATCAGTCAAAATGGAGACATTGTTCAGGATGTAAAAGCTGACACTGCACATCCGCTTGTGGAATAATTGCTCACAGACATGAAGAAGATTAAATACCAGAGTGAGTCAGTTAACCATGTTGAGATCACTTCAGCCCTATCTCCACTCAAGTAAGTCCTCATCACCTGCTTTTCTCCATTCTCCCTTTTTGGGTCACTGTAAACCAAACTTAAGAAGCCTCCTCATCGATCTTGGGTGCCAAGTAATATTTGACATGTCCCATATCAGCAATCTTGTACTCAACCACTAAAAAAAAGACAAAAAGAGAATGTAGTTAGGGGTTATGACAGAATCTCTGCACATTAAGTATTTAAAAGCAATCAAAAATAGCAATGGTGGAAACTGCCTACAAAACTTAATGTGGAATAGGTGAATTTACCAAGGGGGATATCTGCAGACATGCTGAGGATGACTGTCTTGGACAGCGGCGTGGCCTTGGTGAAGAAGTTCAAGTAGTTGAGGGCAAAGATCAGCTGGACGGGCTCGTTCATCTCAATAGTTACCTAAAACGAGAAAGCAGGGAGAAGAAAACGTTAAACCAAGTGACAAAGAAACAGCCAAAACCAAGCTCTGCATCTTTTCTTCTCTGGGCTGGTAAAACAGTTCCTTGAATTTAAAATTCGCACTCACTGCCTCGTCCTCTTTGTCTACATTGCTGGTCTGGGACAGCTTGATGTTCCCTGTGCCCAGCTCCCCAGTAGCAGAGAACTTGACTCCGTCCTTGGCGCAGGAGATCATGACGGCGTCGCCAATCTGGGACAGGTCACGGCAGATACGGGCAAACTCCCCGGAGGGCATCTTGACCACACAGCTGTACTCTTGCTCCTGGAGGGACAGACAGATGGGTCAGATCAGCAATGGAGTGTATAAAGGACACACTGGGTCAAAAAACAGAGTGAGAGGCCAGATTACTTACTGGAATACCCAGCTGCTCAACATCCAAGTCCATTAATTTCATCTCGTAGTCTGAGACTTTCTCCTGGTCTGAAAAGAGTAGAGGAAGAGGTAAATATACAGACTGGTGCTGAAGCAACACAGGTGAGCAGCAGAAATTGTGTCAATATGACATCATGTTCATTGTTCTCTTACAAAAAAAAAAGTTCTGAACTTACTGAGTGTCTCAAATACAAGGGCAAGTGTGTCTGCATTGTCTTCTGCTCTGAGGGTGATGATATCTTCATTTCCAGCACACTTCAAGATTTTTGACATACTGCACAGGACAGAGACAGGGAAAAACATCAATACTGCACCACCAACCATGCACAGTAAAATGTGTAACTAAGTCTTTAGACATGACAACACTGCTGAAAGACCCTTTCAAAGGACTTAAAAACAAGGAAACTTTGAGCCCGAAAAGTTGCCCAGGAGGACATGACTACATAATATTCAATATAATACAACAACTTAAAGCCTGAAATGGTGCCTAACTTCAAGTCTTTCTTGAAGGACAAAATGTTACACCTTACATCAATGATGTGAAAACATAAGTTTAAAACATAAACTGTGCATAATTATTAAGTGTGTGTATGTGACAAACTCCTAATAATGACTCAAAATGGTAAAACATTTCGGTTCGGGCATATAAAGGATGCAGAGACACACAAACGGAAGTCGAAGTTCCCGGGTTAAAGCACAGTTCCCGCCAACCCCCGCGTAATGAGTTTGGCGCTCAAATGACGTGACAGAGTAATGTATAGTGTGCCTAAGTGCAACAATGATCAGTTGAACACACAAAAAAATAAAATCACGCATCTATAACTGAACTGTTTGAAAAACGTCAGTTTGAAACCACCTGCAGATGAACTACAACATTAAACCTAAAGTCAGTTTGCTATACCAATTTTGGCCACTAGAAAGTAATAGTTAGAGGCAAGCCCGGGCAAACCACCGGCAAGATGGCTACTTCTTTGTAGGCTTTAAGCCTTAATAAGCTAACATAAAACACACATTAACAAGTGTAAGACATTTGCAGGTTCTTTGATCGCCAGAATCTATTGAATCAAACAAGAAATCAACTGTTTGGCCAGATTACTTTAAACTTCATCGAGACGAAAGATATTGACATCTCCACCTGTCAACTAAGTTAGCTAGCTAAGATATGCAAAAGTTACAAGTCCATTTTAAACAGCAAATTGGCGAAGACAACACTGCAGCTTCATCTGACTTAATTTTAGTTAGGTTAAAATTATGTTAGGTGAGCTATGTTGTTCTCCTTACCTGCTGAGGTTGACCCCCATAGCGAGGTTTCTGTCGCAACGGTAGGAATCGAAACCATCACTCCGGAGTGTTAGCTGGACCAGAGAGACGTGAGAGGAGTCCATACTCTGCAGGGAAATGCCGGAGGAGCTGACATCCCAACAAGCCTCTGTGATCAGGTCTTTCAAAGCCTCCAGCACCTTCTTCAGGATGGAGCCCTGGACCAAGCGAGCCTCAAACATGGTGTCGAGTTGTTTGTTTGTGTCGGTTCAAAGAAGAGAAATAAAGAGAGACTTCTGTCTTGTCTACTTCCGCCCAAAAAAGTAGAGGCTTCGGTTGCAGTTTAAGTATATCGCCGAGCTAGAAAACTTCTTTTAAAAGCGCAGCCTTTGTATTGTAAGCTAGGCAAAGTGCGACACAGCTGATACCCTCACTGGAGAGAAGAAGGATATGATCCTTTAGCGCGCGCTAACGTCAGATTTTAATAACTTAGCGTCGTTGCGTCACTTCCGTTGACTCGCAAGCACCTCCCATCAGCAGTGAAAGCGGTCCGTGATTTTCGCCATGATGGGCGTCATCAGACCTTTTTCATGATTTTTTTGCCATTATTATAGTGTGTCAAAAGAAAACTGTGTCTATAGATCCTGTACACACTGCTGACATGCCTTAAATCGTATTTTTCTACTCTGAAGCCCATTAGAAGTGTTGGGAAAAAACACTTCAAGTGCTGAATTAAATTTTGAAAACTCAGCCCATATTATCCAAGGCCTACCGTTTTGATTTTTAGTTTTATTTGAGCTTAGTATGTCAATTTTGGCATTAAATGTTTTATACATATTAAATGTAACTTAAGTTTGCAGATACTAAACATCTAACTAACCGTCTAAACATTTTCCTTTGGCTCTTATGCTTAATATATCTACAAGTCTGACATTCAATTTATTGTTATGATTAAAAATACTGAAAAAGTCTATGTTTAAGTAATTTACAATAAAGTGTTTCTTTAAGGGTGGTTCAAAAGTAGTCACTATCTTCATTTTTACAAACGTGTAACACTTCATATATGCAAAAACCTTTGAACTGCTACCTACAAGATAAATAAATGTAATCATGTCAAAAAAGGTTTGTAGGACAGAACTGTAAAAACACTGTTTTTTAATCACATCTCTACTTTATGTTTTTCTTTGACAGGCAAAATGACCCAACCTCTTCCCGTTAAGAATGTATGCAAATAAAAAACGAAAGAAACACATTGAAGAAAAAAAAGAGTGTATTTTCAAATTTGTTTGACTGGTGAATTAGGAGTGGTTGATCTGACTGGTATGCAACATGAGTCACACAACCATGTCCTCAGTTTCACTCACACACACACACACATACATAAAAAAGGATGGTATGTTTTGTTTCTTTTTCCTTACTGCTATTTCAACCCTGAGTATATTGTTACAGGCCACTTAAGTTTAATATCAGGGACATTTTACACTTGGTATGTAAAGGACGGATGTTACAGTATCTGAGAAGGAGAATACATAGAATTAACATTCTCATTGAATAATGTTGATCTGAGGTATTCAGGAACGTTGGGACATAAAACCTTGCTCTGTGTGTGTCGAGCATGATGTTGCTTACATTTGGACGACTGTGCAATCTCTGTTGGGACTGAGTACAGAGGACAGACTATTCTACATATCTGTAGTCAGAGATAAAGTTAAGAGACAGTTAAGACAGGATGTAGTTGGTTGCCATGGCGAGGATGGGAGATCCTGTTGGCACACCGGGGAAAGGACCACTGGACCCAGCGATGTCGATGTGGGAGTACGGCAGAGTCTTGCTAGAATCCACGCCGTACTGTGTTAAAAAAAAAGGAGAAAGAAACAAACTCAGAAGAATTACCCACTACACTTGTGTTGTGCCTGTAAGTAAATAAATAACATCTTGTTTCATGAATGTCTGTGTACCTTGTCAAGCCCTGAGGCCATGATGAGGAAAGCTGCTGGGGTCTGATGTCCTCGAGGAGTAGCTGAGGACGGCAGGTTGTTGCACTGCAGGATATCCTCATACTCAGACTTCCCCTTGTGGAATTCATAGTCCTCACGCCTGATGCTGGACACCTCAAACACATCGCCCAGCACTTCACCAGCTGCAGGAGAGAGAGAGAGGGAGAGAGAAGGGACAGGCACTGTGTGTTAGTGTAGTGAGCTAAAAACTGAACTCTACAGAACCGTCCTGGGGTCACCTGGTAGAAAAATAAATCCATGTGCATTTCAGTAGTTTACAAATTTAAACTGTACCCTCAGTTTACAAATCCATAGCCTCATATTATCATTCACTTCCTATTTCTGCAGAGAGCGTGGACCATATTTGCATTCAAAGTTAGAGGATCGCATCAGTCAGGTGAATTCAATTTATCTACATATGGGTATATTTAATGTTAAAACATTATTTATACACATGGGATACATCACTGCATGTATATGGTGCTTTTTGTTCTCCATCTTCAATCTGATGTACAGATTTGTAATTTGAGGGAACAATTTACAAATCTGAGGTGTTGTAGCTTGAAGGTGTGTTTTTTTTTTTTAAAAATAAATCCATGTGTCCGGAGTTGTAAACAGAGTACATACAGTATATGCATATGCATTTTTTTTCTACCACGTGATGCTGAAGGGGTTACACAGAATACTGTATCATGCTTTGAGCCTTAATCAGTGTTGTTTTCTCACCTTTCTGCCACATTGAGGCATTTTTATTGCGATGGGCTGGACCGTTGTCCATGATGATCTGCCAAAAGAGATTCAAAACTCAGCAAAGTACAGATAAACAATTGTTTACATTTTATACTTTAAACATATGTATGATTAAGTGGCAGTGGGTTTTGGGGCTGCAGCAGTACTCACTGAGTAGTTGGGTCCCATGGCTCTGATGGCGTGGCCAGTCAGAGTAGCAATAGTGAACAGTTCTGGAGAAACCTCAGTCACTGCCTGCAGAGACAGAGGATGATGAAGAGAAGCGGTAAGAGTTTAACAGAATGGGAGGATGTGTGAATGAGTGAAGGGTGGAGCTCAGTGGGATGTTCTGACCTGCTCCTTCATCTCACACAGCAGGTCCACCATCACCATGCGTCCCTCGGCGTCGGTGTTTCCCACTCTCACTCTGCGACCCGCACGGGAGACCACCAGCTCATCAGCCACATAGCAGTCTGACAACACACACACACACACACACACACACACACACAACCTTAATGTCCTGAGAGAGGGAGCAACATTACAGATCTCCCGCTGAGAGAGGGACTAACGGGAAGAGATAACGTGGAAGTGGATTAGACTGACCTGCACCCACGCTGTTCCTCACCATCGCCATTGAGCCTACAACCTTCAGATGCTTTGGCCTCAGCTTGGCTAAGATCTGGACAGCAGGGGAGGGAGATTAGGTCAGTTATGCCAGTGTTGTAAACAAGCTGCTGAACCTTGAGCCCGAGTCTCACTGGAAAAGTTCCTACTGTCAGGATGGGCAACATAAAACTGAAAACGATTTACAGATTTACAAACCAAACAGTTTTTATTTGGGGTCGTTCACCTGGAAGAAGCCAGCGACAGCAGCAGCTCCACACTTGTCCCTGTGCATCCCGGCCATGACACCGCCGGCCTTGATGTCTGCTCCGCCGGTGTCGTAGGTGATGCCCTGGAGACGCAGCATAAAAACCAACCGTCAACTGTTGCAATCACATACAGATATATGCTAATTTGTGGCATAGAAAGTAAACACTCAACCCAAAAACTAAAATTCAGTCATATCTATTTACTCCCATGTCAAATGAAACTACAGTGAAGTTCTTAAGATCACCAAATGCACAGTGAGTTAGCCTCCATCTCAGCCAAATTACAGGGTCATTTTCACAGCTCCTAAAAGCATTAAAAATTGCTTATACTGCATAATGCAGGTGTTTTGTATCTGTATGACTGTACCTGATTTATTGCCCATTTTCTTCAAGGACAGTGCTCTGGTTTGTGTGTGTACCCAAAAGTCACAAGCAGCCCTTCTGCCACAGCATGTGACCAGAGGATTTTCAGTCTGGCTACAAAACGTGCATTATGCTGCATGAGCTGCTCATGAACGTTTAATGGGTTTTTTGGAGTTGTAAAAAGATGGCCCCGTTTAATTCAATAGTCTGGGAATATGCTGAAAGGGAACTATGGGGATAACACACTGTGGGTTTTACACGGACCTAAAATCCCACTGCCATACAGGACCTGAGCTCAGTGTAAATGGGTTAACCTGGAGGTGAAATGTGTAGTGTGGGATTTCTGCTGATGTAAACAGTGTCACCTGCTTGTTTTAGTAGGTCAACCTGAGTATAAAAGTGTAAAAGCGGTATTTGTTGGTCCGATGAACTTCAGTGGAGCTTCGACTGACATGAGGTTCAGTAGATAAACGGCTAATCTTTCATTTCAGACTGAAATATTCCTTTGGCCTTTTTGTAGTTTCACAGCAGAGGTTCAAAAAGTCCCGACTCACCTTTCCCACCAGCATCAGGGTCTTTTGGATGGGTCCCTCCCCGCAGTACTGCAGCTTGATGACTCTGGCCTGGTGACGGGGCACGGCTGTAAGAATGAAACCATGAATCAGGACACAAACTGAAACTGATATTGCCGTTCATTTCTATGAAACTGTGCCCTGTGTAGGAAACCTCAAACGCCATGCAAACACTTCAGAAAGACAAAAAAGAGCAGCTGAAAGTGGTTATCCTACCGTTGGCGCAGCGGTTGACTGCAGCCAGGCAGGGATACTCCTTCTCCAGAGTCTCAAGGTCACTTATCACGTCCACCTGGAAGTGAACAGACGCAGAGGCACTGAACATACAACCTGGCTTCAAGTGCCATCAAAGAGGCTCATGGGGGTCATCAAGTGGCTAAAATACACAATGTATTGTTCTTTCTACCCACTTTCCTCACTCTTATGAGAATATATTGGGTTTGAATGGACTACATTTTACTCTAAAACTAAAAAAAAAAAAAAAAAACAGTTATGTGGGTTTACCTGCACAGGGCTGTCCTTGAAGAGTTCCTGCACGTAATCGGCCACACGTGGAGCAGCCATGCGCTCCGGGTCTGAACCGCCGATGTCGCGGCAGGCCAGTCTGAGGGAGGGAGACGAGGACAGATTGGAGCGAGCATAAAACAAAGTGCGAGTGGAATTTTTCAGCGGAGAACGGGGCTGTTCGACTCACCTCCCGCTCTCCAGAGCATGAGCCAGATCCACCAGTTTCTGTCCCTGGGCGTCCTGCGGCACCCACAGCCCCAGAACGCACACCTTGTATGGCGTGCGTTGGAACTCCCTCACCTCAAGGGGCTTTTGGAGGGCGGAGGGATTGGAACAGAAATTAATTTTTTTTTGTCACAAAAGTTGGGTTTTGGAGGAGGAATCATAAAAGTGTCTCTTTTCTCACCATGTAGAGAGCTTGCAGGGCGCCGAGGGCAGCCACCAGGGTGCTCTTCTCATAGCTGGGATGAGTGGGGCAGACCAACAAGGGGCGCTGCATACCCGCTTTCATGGCCCTGAAAGGACATGGAAATGAGCAAGACAGCACAGAAATGTGGAGTGACCAGCAAAATGAAAAATATAGAGGCAGGGCGAAAAAAGCGATGACATGCATGTTCAGTATAAACGTTTGAGATTTTAACTGGTGTTTTCCCAACAGCAGCAAGACTGACCGTTTGATGCCACTGACCGCTGCATCACTGAAGCGACGGACGTCATCATAGTCCCGGTTTACAGGGCCAGTGGAGGAAAACACCAGTCGGTTACCAGGGAGACCGGGGACCTTCAGGACCACCACCTCCTCCCCCAGACCGCTGTCCACCTAGAGAGAGAGAGAGAGAGAGACAGAGAGAGAGAGAGACAGAGAGACAGAGAGAGAGAGAGAGAGAGAGAGAGTCAGAGTATGCTAATGTTTCTGTGTGAAACAAGCAGAGAAAATGTGAGAAGTCAGAAAATATCACACATTTTCATAATTTGTGTGTCTGTGGGCGAGAAAAACACAGAAAGAGAAATCACTGAGGAACACTGGAATAATTTTACATTTTTTCCCGTCGCCATTATTGCCTATGAGAAATTAAACCCTTCTACATACTTGCTAATCAGAAGCAGAAGAAAAATATGTTTTAGTGTGTGTGCTGATGTTAAGGCAGGGCAGGAAGCTTATGAGAACAGAGTGTTTTTACATTATACTCCCCTATGTCTTTTGGCACTAGCATCTCACTTTGTGGCATTCCACTGGCATTGTATTAACGCAAAGGAAGGGTGGATTTTATTTTTGGTTTTGCTATGTGTATAAATCTCTGTACTGATCTGTTAAGTTGCTACACCCAAATTGCCTTCAGGAAAGTCTGAACTGAACTGACATATGCACAAACAAAAAAACCTCTTCACAGTAATTTGTGGCATAACTAGTTTTGGTGCTATATTTCAACTACAACGATTGTGGCTTTGAGAAGTCACATTTTAAGAAAAATTATAATACACATTTTCCTGAAAATGATGGATTACATTTTTTAATACAGCAGCATCTCTCAGTGAGCGTTTTAATGGATTTTATTGGGGGCCGATGATAATGAAGAGTATTAGATTCTGACAGGCAATTCATCAGTGGGTTTAGACATGAAACTGCACCAGTGTAATCCAATAATGTTGCTCCAGGTTGGCTGTTAGATGACAGAGACTGGGACAGATATAAAGACAGAAGCTTACGGAGCTGTAGTCCTGCAGCGGTGCTTTCAGACACTCCAGCTCGGAGGGCAGGGTGTCATGGCTCTGGGTCACCAAGACGATGCCATCATAACTAGAAAGAAGACAAGACGATCATGTAGCATATTATCGTCTCTTTAAATGCAGAAAAACAGCGGACTAACTCGAGGCTGAAGAGGAAGCACAGCACGTCTCTTGGACACTCACTTGTGGTTCTTGCAGTCTGTGGTCCACTCGATGGGCTGGACGCTGGACAGGGGACATGCACAAAGAAAATCCACTGTCATTTCCTCTTTTATCAGTGGTCTTATGGAGTCAGCAGATGTTTCAAACACAGAGTGAAGCAATAACTTGGACTTCTTATTCCTATCGCGTACCACTTCTTATTTCTGCTAAGTCAGAGTTAATGATAACAGAATGAGGGTCAAAGTCTGGGAAATCAGCAGAACTTGTGAGGCCTCTGTTCAATCCAGACTTTGACAAAGAAATGGGCTGTTTAATTTTTTATTTCAGCACAATCAGACTTTGTACCTAATGTGGTCTTTATGGAGAACAAATGGGAGTTTATGCTTGATGGCCATATTAAGTTCAAATGGTTCAATTCTCTCCAGGCAGGTTTTTAACCCGGATTTAACAATGGCGGCTTATTTATTTTGGAAACAATTTAGCCACGAAGTCTGACTCAGACTGAAACTGAAAACTGATCAGTATTTCCTCCGTCACCCTACAGACGGACTGAATCCAGAACTGAGGCAATCTGACCGGGGCAGCAGATTTTTCCACTTCTGGCTTTGATTGCATAACCGGCTGATCGCAATAACAATCACAGATTAACGTTATGACTTAAAAACAACTGGTTGAAAACAAGCTCAGTAGCACGGCTTTATAACAGCTAGCTGTAGCCTTGAAATAACGAATTACAGAACCGATTCATTCTCTTCTTTAGTCTGCACATTGATTCATGCACAAATCACACACGGCAAAAGGCTGAGCGATATAAAAACATAAGAACCGAGCAGCAGACAGACAAAAGATAAAAGCTAAAAGCAGCAGTGCAGCTTGCCTGGTACACATCGTGGCCCTTCTCCTCCTCCGACGGCTTCACAGAGAAAATGTTAGCAGACACCCGGTGACGGCTGCTGCTTCTCCGGCTGTTCACGTGACTTTGAAGTTGCACTTCTGCCACCTTCACGTGCCCCTCGTAAGTTCCTCCTTTAAATACGACTTATCGCGACGTTTGAGGGAAATAACGCCCCTAAAGCTAAGGACTTGTTTTTTTTCCCTCCATTCTTCAGATTTACCCACCATATTAGTTCTTTAGATTAAAATATAGTGTGGATTTTAATAACTGCCATAATTACAACCAGGAAATAGAAACAACTGACATCCATTTTATAACTGTGAAGTAGCTAAAACCTTCAGGCTTTCCTTGCCTAAACGGATGCTTATCCAAAAACATCAATTTACCATTAACCACTCTTGACAACATCCAAAATGGCATTTTTTGATATCTTTTTAAATGTATTTTCAAAATCTTTTATTTAAACAAACCCCAAAACTTACTTCTCATTTCATACTAATTTATGACCACACACACACACACACGCACAGTATCTATATCTATGTGTGCGTGTGTTTTATTTTTGTGCATCTTCTTTTGTTTCACTTCCTCAGTTGCAGATACAACAAAAAAAAGGAGCTAATTATTGTGACTTTTTATCTGTAATTCATCTTTTTGTAACTTGAGCGTGGCTCAGTATCTTGCTATAGACTACGGTGTCTAATCCTAACTGAACCTTGTCAGGTTGTAAACTTCAAAGTTAATGGGGGAAAAACGTATGAAAAAACATAAATGCATGATTAAAATTTAAAAATTTACGGCTTCAGCGCTCTCATCCTCTAGGTGTCACCAACACAGCAGAGAAAATGCAGGCTCTTAGTCGCATTTACCACCTCGTTGGGTTATTTATATACCCTCATGTCGTGATTAACTTATTTCCCACAGCACATGAAGGCATCATCGCTGATACAGCATCAATATTGCCGGGACTTGTAGTTTTTCTTTTCTCCAAACGATTCTAAAACATATTAATGAATATTATCAGCATTATTTGAAAAATAAGTATTATTGTTGTAAATAATATGATAGCAGTAACATTTTTTATGACTGTCATTAGCGCTGGGTTTTAATTTGTTATGAATCCGTCTTATGCATTTGTCATGGACTTCATGTACTACAAACACAAACCCGGAAGTGGTCGTCTGTGCCTGAAGTAGTGGTTTCTGTGCAGAACAGGAGAGGTGAGTGACCAAGTCCAAAGGGCATGAAAATGCAGAGTAATTTCCTCATTATTGCAGAAGCATGTTAGTGTCACATTCTTGCTGAGATAAGAGTCTCTTTGCAAAGAAAGCCAAACTCGAGCTGCAGGCAAGCATATAGCAGGTATGCAGGTTGAAGCTGTGTTGTTCAGATATTTGGTTCTGTGTGGATTTCTTTCCAGGGATTTATAGATGTATTATCAAATACGGTAATTGCAGACACTGATAACGGTACGAGGTCGCAGACATGCCTAACTAATTTGTACTTTGTCCATTTTAGCCGCCACTTCTCAGCAGACAAATTATATTGGCAGTTAACACACTGTTCCACTGGTCATGTCATTTCTGGAATACTAGGAAACTTTTGGGAGGTGTTTTTAAGACAGAGGAAATCGATTTGATAAATCGTCGGGGAAAGTTTGGGAGTATCAGAGAATTTTGCAAATTTTACAGGGATGCACCAGCATTTATTTTACAACTTGTTTAAACACATTGATTGCATTAGAATGTAGTGTTCTGCTGTTTTGTTTTTCTTTTCACCACAGCAAGGTCACAGTCTGGCTTCCTGTAATGGACACCAGACTGCTTACCGTTACACATTTCCAAGTTGATGATAAACCACAAAGGATTATGTATTTGTGGCCACTGAAGTGGACCAATTTAGGTATGAGAAGTCATATAAAGTATAGACTTTGCATCAGGGCCATGGTGGGAATCTTGGAAACCGTGCATGAATATAATTTTCCAGTGACCATCAACAAAAGCCAACCTCATAGAAATGAATCTAATCTGCTGCATGTCTCTGTCTGTGTTCAATTCTTTTTCTGCTTGGCTGTCACTTGTTTCCATTCCTCCCTCTCCTCCTCACAGTTCTTTCACTCCTCTGTGCTCAACAGATGAGACTTCCTCTTCGCTCCTTGTGTGTCTTGAAGAGCTTCTCTCACAGGCTACCGGTGAACGCAGGGAGGCGCGGCTTGTCCGGTGCAGCGATGAGACTGGTGCAGTTTCATCGTCATGGTGACGAAGGGGCGGTGAGAGTGGGAGTAGAGCAAGGTGAGGGGCTGGGTGTGGTGGACCTGAAGGCCTTTGACCCCTCCATGCCCGCTACAATGAGAGAGCTGCTGGAGATGGGAGACAAGGGTCTGGAGTGTGCACAGAGGTATCCAACACACACACCACAGATCTGTATGTTCGTTCTGCCTGGTCATATCATTACTCCACTGTCACATAATTCTTGGTCACCATCTCAGTTTCTTCCATCCCACTCTGAGACCTCATGACTCGACTTTATCCCACATCCTCCTCTTCTCCCCTCGTCTTCCCAGAGCCTTGTCATCTGGTCAGTGTGTGGTGCAGCGGTCAGACATCAAGCTGCTGTCTCCTGTCCTGGCTCCTGAGAAGGTGGTGTGTGTGGGGATGAATTACCGCGACCACTGCCTGGAGCAAAACGCCCCCATCCCCAAAGAGCCCATTATCTTCAGCAAGTTCCCCAGCGCCATCACAGGACCGTACGATGACATCATTCTGCCGGCAGAGAGCCAGGTGGGGGCCCGTGCAATGCAAAAAATACTATTCTGACTGGCCATTTTGGCCAGTATCGATGCTTTTAAATCCTGTTTTCCATAAAGCAAGTGGAAAAATCTGGCCATGGGTGGAGATAAGTGTACTTTCATCTGTTTACAGTTTGAATTTCTTTAAATAAAGCAGTGCGCTCCAGTAACAAGATCAAGGAAATTCCTGAAACTTTTTGCAGTGCATTAAAGCAGGGTTTTTTATTTATTTTTTGTGGGTGTGTGCGGGTGGCATTTCTGCTTTGTTAAATAAGCACAGTGGAAAGGGACAGGAAATACAGGGCAGAGAGAGGGGATGACGTGCAGCAAAGGGCTCGGGTCAGGTTCAAACCCAGGCTGCTGAGGCTCAGACCGAGCCTCTGTGGTATGTGGCACACACTATGCGTTGAGCTACAGGGGTGTCCCATTAAAGAAGGGATTTTAACTACTGTATTTCATGTTTTGGACCTCTAAATTGACTTTCACGAAGCTGCAGACCCCAATTTGAAGGGATTTTGCCCCAGGACCCCTGCTTTGAAAAGAGATTTTGGTTTGTGTTCAGTAATCAAATGTTTGGATGTCACTTGAACACTGAGAATAGATTCAAAATGATGAGATGAAAGCATAATATTGAAATCACTTTTTTTTGGTATCAATTTCTAGTGAGTTTAATTACAGTGAATTTTTACTATTCCTCGTTTTCTGTAGGACCTCCTGGAAGCCTGTCAAGGGCCCCTGGGGGTCCCAGACCCCACTTTGAAAACCACTGACTGTAATAAAGAAACCAGCTGAGCAAAATGAAGCACTTTTGACCTGTCAGTGTCTCAACCTTCAGATAACACGTTGCAGAGGTTAGACTGACCAAACCCTGGCTATGTGTCACCAAGCAGATATAGTTGAGTGCTTTTTGATAACAGCTTTATCTCTCCTGTCTGTCTGCAGGAGGTGGACTGGGAGGTGGAGCTGGCCTTTGTGATTGGACGAAGAGGAAAACACATCAAGGTGAGCATCACAACCCCTGTGATTTAAAAGGTGACAGACACAACACTTTGTATGCCAAAAAGGCAGCCATGCCAGCTCTGCCATTTTCCACTCCTCTTGCTGCTCAGGAGGAAGACGCTCTCTCGTACGTGGCAGGATTCACGGTGGCAAATGATGTCAGCGCGCGTGACTGGCAGATGAAGCGCAACGGGAAGCAGTGGTTGCTGGGAAAAACATTTGACAGCTTCTGCCCTCTCGGCCCTGCCTTAGTAACCACTGATGCTGTGAAGGGTGAGAGGGAGAGGAAATGAAAAACTGCAGCATTAAGAGAAAGAGAGGGAAGGGAGTTCAAGATAATACTATGAAGCAAGTATCAGAGATGCTGTTAACGTTTCTCTAGCTGACGGGAAAAGTGGGACAGTCACTAAACACTAGTAGTATAGAAAGAGCAATAAATAGTAATGTTAACCAGGTGTTTGTTTACTCGTCTGACTTCCAGACCCTCACAACCTGGGTATTCGCTGCCTGGTTAATGGAGACACAGTGCAGAGCAGCAACACGGATCAGATGATCTTCAAGACAGAGAAACTGATTGCCTGGGTCTCACAGTAAGTCCAGTTAGTCTACTGTTGCTGCTCCTGATCATAGTCAGAGAAATTGTGTGCTACAATCACAGCTGTATTTTAAATAATGTGTTTCACAAGGTGTGATTAGGACTCACTTACTCTGGCTTCTAACACGATGGTCCAGATTCATTAAAAGGGCAGCTTACATATTTTTTGCACCCCGGTTACTTGAGCTAAGAGAGTACACCCGCACACTTTTCCTCTTACTAAGAAATTATGCAAATCAAGTTGTGGCAAAAACAAACCTCAAAAGCAGCACTGCACAAGAAAATAGCCCCCTTTTATCCCCAATTACAAGCGCAAATTATGTGCTTCAGCTGTAAGACTAATCCACTAAAACTGGCACCCTGACGGCCTAAAGCGCCCTTTCTAATTGGAGCATTCTCTGATCTGATTTGAGATTCTAAGACTGAAAGCACTCTTTCTTGCTTGCCTGACTTGCTGGCAACAATGCCAGAGTCTTGCAGCGATGATAACAGCTGTTCTGAATGGGAAGAAATGGATTTCCTTTGCACAAAATCTTTACGATACGTTTCAAAAGATCTTATGCATTACAATCAGCTGGAGAAGTTTGTGTCAGTTTGTGCTGGATGCAATCTCAATTTGCATATGATGTATTTATGCATGGCCATGACAGGCGCAAAGAGGCTTTATGTTTTGATCAGGACTGTTGACTTTCCACACACTGCATATGGTAAGTGGTTAGCAAGGCGCTCTGATTTCTCATCTTCCCTGCACAAACTTTGAGTGAATCTGGGCCTACAACATTTTTTTTCCCTGCTCTGTTAGGTTTGTGACCTTAACTCCAGGAGATGTGTTCCTGACAGGCACTCCTCCAGGTGTCGGCGTGTTCAAAAAGCCACCCGTCTTCCTCAAGGTGATTTCATACTTGATTGACAAAAGCGATGGTGGCGTAATGATTCAGTCATGTAGAACCACTTTGCACAAGTGCAGTGTCCTCAGCCGCATCTCAAAGCCAGTTTAACTTTTCCCTTTATCCAAAAGGACTGAAGTGCTGCAAAGTGTGTCATACGTATACCAGTGCACATAAAGACAGAGCTGTGCAGCGCATGAAATTATAAGGATTTCAAGCCTTTAAAGATCTTACATATTTTGCAAGATAGAAAAGAAAGTGGTTCCATTTAAAGTGGGGCAAGAATGTATTTTGATGTTTGTTTGTGTTTTTGCTTTTACCCCAGAAAGGAGACGTGGTGGAGTGTCAGATAGACCAGCTGGGCTCCATACTGAACAAAGTCGTCTAACCACGAGACACCTGGGAGGACGTGACTCAGAACTCCTAACATGATGGAATAATTTGTCCACCAAGCAGAGACTTGATCAAAATCCATAATTTTACACAAATGCATTTTCATAAATATTAAATATATTTCCTGCTTGATTGTGTGAAAATCAAAATGGGGCTATTTTTTTAAAATCTGTGCCCTGTGATGAATGTTTAATTCATGTGTGTACAGTGATTTTAAGGCAGGAAATGCGTGGTATTTTTACTACATGATATAATTACATGAGTCACGGTGTTTGCAGTTCAACCCCCATTATTTGGTCATGAGCTCTATAGTCTCCATCTCTTAAAATACCCACTTTCAGCAGCCACCCACTCGTGTTATACTGTTACAGTAGAGAGCATGTGAACTCGATGACTTCTCTAACATAAAAACTAAAGTATCATTATGTCAAATGTACATACAGGATGATAAATTATAACATTTTTGTTGTCTCATTTATAAAGTTAAAATGCTTTCAAGGCACATTTCCACTAACAGGGAGAGACTGTCAAAAGAAATGAGAAAAATGTTTTCTTTAAAATGTTAATTTGTACTTTACATTGCCTGGGAGGAATTTCTCTTAATTATTTGTAGTGGGGCTTGAGTTTTCACATAGCTCACTTCATTTTATTATATATTTTCCAACTCAAATCACTGAGGAGAGTACAGTACCAACGTTAAACTAAGTTGGATCACAGCATTATATGTGATTATGAAATATTTTGATGAAGAATAGGCAAAAATCATCAAACTGGTATGATAGGGAAAACAAAGGAAAACTGAGGGGGATGTGTGTGAATAGTGCTGACGATTCAAGAGTGAGACATTATGTACGTTTCAACACCGGGTGGCGCCAGTGCCTCGAGCTAAACCCGAAGAGGCACAGCTTCGATCGGTCCTTGGCTCTGGAGGAAAAACAGCCACGCTGACTCCTGGCTTACAAACACAATGCTGTAAAATCAAAAATATGCCTGCCTGAAAGAGGTCTCTGCCCTCTTTGAAACAAGCCATTGATTTCTCTCTGCATCTCTGTGTCAAAAGGTCTTATCTGAACGTACGGGGTCTCCTGAGGTCTGAATCAGCACAGGCTCTTTGCAGGAGGCGAGCGACTCCGAATGACAAGTGGCTTGGAAAAATACATCTGTCACAGCGGGCATCTCATACTGGTCTACAGCCTCTGTTTTTTTCCCATGAAACCTACCCAACAGACTAGTGCTGAGAACTAGCGATCAAATAACCCAACAAAAACTGTTTAATATCAACATGAACACGAGGTATCAAATTGTGAGAACTGGAATAGAAACGTAATTACTAAAAAAATGCTCACATAGTGTACAAATGAAACTCTTCAAGTCGTCATCACAACATAATCAGTCAAAACATAAGCTGTACTGAGCAGCATCTTAGAGTAAGCAGCCACAGCTGATTACAGGGTTTTTATAATCCTCATCTCCTGTGGCTTTATGCTGATGCTTTTAAAGAAACTTAAAATCAATGTCCAATCACTGAAAACTCAAACTGCAATTAACCTTACACTGCTAGCATCCCAGCTCAATGTGTGCTTTTCAAGGCTAAACACAAGCTTCTCTGACAAGTTAACACAAGGTTGCTCACATTTTTTTTTTTTTTTTGCAAGTAAAGGATGCAAGGTGTCAAGGCCCTGAGCAATACTGTTCAATTACACACATGCCGTTAATTGTAGATGTACTGCGAGACGAAGCGGTAGAGTTTCTGCCTGTTTTCTGCCAGCTGGAAACGGGGGCTGACTCCGAGCAGGATGACGCCGCTTTGCTGCTGCTCCTCCAACAGGACCTGAGTGCACAGAAAACAGAATACAGTCAGGACACGCACATCCACAACACTCTTTACTTAATAAACTTTATTTAAACAGGGTAATATTTGGAGACGGGGGCTTTTCTTATCTTTGAGGTGTGCTCTGTGCAGCAGGAAAAAAAACACTACTCAAGTAAGAAGAGATAAAAACATTTCAAAGCAAGAGCTCTGCAAAAATCACAAGATATTACAAAAACCAACAACAACGGAACACCTTCTTCACTCAGTAATGTCTAAAATGATCAAGCAGTGTATGAGAGCCAAACCTCAGTCTGTCTTTTATCGTTTGTTCTGTTTTCCTTGTGCATAAAAAAACAAACCAAAAACAGAATTCCCAAACTCCCTTGTGATCTCTGAGGAAAACAGAGCGGTCTTGACAACAGTTATTTACATCAGCAGTCAAATCTTACAGACATGCAAGATAATGGTGGTTTCGGCGTGATAACCTTGATCGAAAAGTTATTAACTACCTCATGAGATCTTTGTAGATATATAGGGCAATGACACACTATTTTTAAGGCAGCGATTTGCAGCCCACAGAGTGACAGGAGACTGGTGGTGAATGCAGAGACTTCGCCAAGTCGCAGGACTGAGCGGCAACCTGCCTCCGAAGTTTTCTCCAAATAGTGTTGGTGTTTTTAGCTTATGCCAATCATCTTGGTGACTCCTCTGCATTATTCCTACTGGTGTCTGCGCACAGTCAGCATGGGCGGAGATGTCAGGGCTTATTTTCCTCGGGAAGGAAAAAAAACCCAAACATTTGCTGCCATTCGTTCTAAATAAAAAGCAACTTCCGGAGCCTTAAAAACTGTCTGAGCGAGGCAGTCCATCACGTCAAACATGAGGCTTTTATTTGTTTTGGGTTTTTTTGGCTCGTTTCTGTTCTTACTTGTGTGGGTCGAGTGTCAGGTCAAACACTTGACAAGCACAGGAAGAAACTCAGGTTTTGGCCAGGAAATAATCCCCCAGAAACCCGTTTTTAGTCACCTTCATGCATTTTTATTTAGGGTGTCTTTGTTAGCCGGGGCAGCAGTTTGCTGCAAGCTAAGTTTGACACTGTGAACCCATTTACAGTGGTGGATGGGTTTACAGTGTAAAACTGTAAACCCACAGCCCATAACACATAACTCTAAATGACACTGGTGCTCTCTCCTTTAAAGACCAGGGCTGCAGTGTCCATCTAAATTACATCTCCACAGTTGAGAGAATAAGAAGGGAGTGTAGCCAGGACCATCCTTCTCCAAATTTAAATCACTTGTGTCCTTGGCCCAGTAAATTCTCTTTATAGCTTGACATTTCTGTCTCAAGCAGCAAGGGCTGCATTTCTCACTCAGTGCATCAAAAATTAGGTTGGACTCATGTTCTTGTTGAGCTTGAGCTCAAGAACAGTGTAGAAAAATGCTACCAGCGATTTATAATTTGTAAATCATTAGCAATTTTTGGCTCTAGCTGGACTTAGATCCGCTTGGGCACAGGTTTATGTTTGAAGTGAAATTTTTGGAGTCAGAATGGGCCGAAATTTGAAGCAGTGAGTCAGGCTTGAATTCTCTATACTGAGACAGATTTAGACACACACACACACACACACACACAAAAACACACACACATGCACACACATACATACAGCCTGTCACTCACCCCTAGGTCTATTAGTGTTCTGATTGCGATGCGTGCAGCCTCCTTTGAGCAGCTCTCTGTGAGATATGGCACAAAGACACACATGAATCAAAAGAACAGACAGATATCCAATACAGAAAAAAACAGGTCGGGGTAACAGAACAAAGCCATTACCAGTGGGATTGATGGAATTTTTATACTGTGTATTATTGGAAGGTGTCGTTTAGCTGGTTTCTGGCTGTCTTATGTGTGACTGAGAAGAGAAAGAGAGCATGAGATTTGAGTTCGGGTGTTCCTCAGTGTTTCTTTTCCGGGTCTCCACTGACTCCGGCAGAAGAAAGACCGAATCAGTGGGAAGTGGCATGATGATGAGCTTTTCAAGTTAGGGCGCTGAGAGATTTTAGTGTGTGCATGTGTGAGTGCTGGGTGGGGATGTGGGGGCTGCGCTCACCATAGTGCCGTTTGTTCTTATTCGCTGTGTCACAGAGATGGGAGTGTATCTGAGCCGCACACTGCGCCTCTGCAGGGGTAAAACACAGAAATGGAGCCAATTATTCCACTCAAAGGGAGATGAGGACGCAAACTCGGTCTACCAGGACGTTACATTGAGTGCTCTTGGTTTGAATGACATGCGAACAAATATTCATGACTGCCAGGTCAAAGCAAATGGGAAATTATTAGCAAAAGACATGGGATTTTAATTAACATTCATTGAGACTTGATAATAGCAGGAAATGCATAAGCTATTCTAATACTTTTTTCAATAGTAATCTGTCATCTGCAGACTGGACTATAAATTCGCTCTCACCCCTCAGCCACTCACTCTCAGTCATTTATTCTCCTTATACCCATTCAGTGACACAAGGGGCTGCAGCCTGTCTGCCTTCCACAGTGGGTGGAATACAAACAGGTCGCCAGTCCTTCACAGGGCAAGGACACAAACACACTCACAAATGTTTTTTTTTTTTTTTTTAAAAGACCAATACTGATTCCAATATGTATTCTTTTTTACGGAGGCTGCTCATAGCTGATATTTTGTGCTGATATTCAATATCTGTAAATTGGAAAATTACCATTCAAAAATAAGAAACAAGAAAACTATTACTAGATTATATCTCTTTTAAATTAAATGTTTGCCCCACCGGCCCTGCTGGTGGTGCAAGGTCATGGAGTCATCAAAGTTGCCAGCTTTCATCCTCTAACCCACATGATGTTGTTAGAAAATTTCATGACAATTGGGAAAAAAAAAGAAAAAAAAGAAAAATGTTTTGAAATATTAATGGACATTATTGACAATGTGGCCTGCTGGTGGCACTAGAAGAAAGGTCATAGGGTCGCTAGAATTGGTGGGTTTTATCCTCTAGACAACATGAATGTTGTCACCAAATTTCATGGAAATCCATCAAACAGATTTTGGAGATATGCCGCTCTGGGCCGAACCGCTGAGCTGTACAGGCCACGGCTATCAAAAACAGGCAGATGTCGGCCTAATATGGGTCTAACCCTAACATCAACCTCTACGGGTAATTTACAGTCTCCAGTCTACCTGACTTTGGATTGTGGGACATGACCGTGCAAATTCCACACAGAGGAAACCTGGACAAGATTTGAACCCAGGCCGACCCACTCAGTTTATGCAGTATTTATGCCAAGAAAAGACAATTCCCCATTTTGTCCCTTAACAGAAAATGAACATTACAGTATGGATCAGGGATAAGGATTATGCCTTAGACACACACACACACACACACACACACACACACACACACACACCTGGCAGAGGTGTGTGTAGGAGCTCCAGTCCCTCCGTAGCCCAGCATAGAGCCCTCAGATGTCCAGCTAACAAGCTGCAGAGGAAGAAGAGCATCTCTGGACACTCAGTCGGCTGGCTCAACTGGGAACGGAAACAAGATGACAGAGGATGGATGAGGCTAAGACTGAATATAAAGATGTGGGACTGCAGGAAAGACAGAGTAGTTTTTAAGGATTGAATTCATATAAATGGAAACTTGGAGAGCACAGTGGAAATTTGACAGGAAGATGGGAGAGACAAGAAGGTGGCATATGGCAAAAGCTGTAAGACAGATGTAAAGCCATTATATTGCCAATTCATTTTATGTACCTCACTGAAGCACCATTCATATGTTGGCTGGGAGTGTATGTGCATCTCCTTTGAAATGGTCGTTGGTAGCACGAGCAATATAGAAAAGGTGGACAAAATAACATAAACCGCAATTTGTGCATGTACATGTGTGTGTGTGTCTTTGTGTGTGTCTTTTCTTTAGTTATTATCATTCTCACTTTGTAAAATGGAAACGTGGGAGCAGTGCACCTGAAAGTGCAGCTGGTTTTAAAATGACCATGCAAAGCAATCACTGAACCTCATGACTCCCACGACACGGTTGCCTTTACAGCAGGAACAGTTTGTAACAGATACTGTGGGCTGAAGGCATCCTTTGACTCCCAAAGTAACTCTTACAGAAAAAAAGGTGAAATACATCTTATCTGATCATATTATATATTTTTTTATTTGGTCAGGGGTTCAGGTTTTGTGCTCCTTGCAAGAGGTGATGTATCTTTGTGTGGTGGCCTAGTTTCTCCATGGCTGCCCTTTCATAAATACCAAGTCTGTGAGGCTCACAGTGTACTTTTGTTTAGACAGAGGTGTTAATTCAATTCTGTGGTAATTTGCAAGTCTATTGCTCTGTGATGTTTAACAATTAAGGCTGCAATGAATATCTGATTAATCGAAAATTTCCCAACTAAATTCATAAGCCCAAAAAAGGAAAACTTTTCCATTTTAAAACAATCTTGATAGTGTAATCTGTGTATTGGATTGCCATTAATTTGACAAATTATACTGTACACATTGTGCATTTTGACAGGTCAATACACTGAATAAAAAAGAACAGATCATTCAAATATTTGATACAAGATTCAATAGATTCAACACTATTCCATAGATGCAGCCACACTGGCAACTGTCCTGTTAAATGTGGATCCGTCCCAGCTGGCGAGCTTCGACTAATCACTGTAGCTGTTTGCTGATGCAGTTTGTACAAGCACTGTCCTTGCCCCATAAAATCATGTAATTTCTGTGACTGATGCATCTGCACTTTGAGCACAGGCTATTTGGGTCTCTTTCAAACTCTATTAGTCGCCTCATGTTACTTTGAAAAGTCACATACAAAAATAGACTCTTAGACCCTTTTTAAAAGCTGACATACATCGCTAATTTGCATTCAAGTTACTATGACCCGTCTGTGTAGGCGTTTTTGTAAGAGTGGTTTAGTTTAAATTCAAAGTCCTTTTTCACTGGGTGTTTCTGCCGTTTTGGACACCCCTGTGGGCGGTCACTGAGGGTGCCAGCTGGCTTGGGGCAGCATGGGATTTTACTTCCCTCCACAGTCTATAGCAGGCTGAGGAGGCAGGGGCCGCTGTACCTTGTAGGAACGCGAGTCCTGCTCCTCACAGTCAGAGTCGCTGTGATATGGGTCGTCACTGGTGGGCCAGGACAGAAAACCGTCCTTCTTCCAGAAGTCACAGATAGGAACAGCCCTGGGAATCTAACATGAGTGGAAGGTTAGACAGACAAGGAGAAAGGAAACAAGGAGGAAGGGAGGACAAAGTAACCTAACAAGCAAAATGACTGATAACAGCAAATACCCCAACAACACCAAATAATGGTACTTTTTAAAGAATAAGACTCATAAGTTCGTCCATCTGTCTGTTCAACACTTAACTCCAATGCAACATATCTTCAAATCTATTGGGCAGATTGCTATGAAATTTGGTGAACATGCTCATGTTCCTCAGAGGATGAACCCTCTCAATTTTGGTGACCTCATGACATTTCCTCTTGTGCAACCCTCAGGCCACATGTCAACTTTGCACACAAGATATCACAAAATCTAGTCAGTGGATTGCCATATTTAGTGACTGCATTCATGCTCCCCATAAAAGGATCCCTCTTGATTGTGGTCACCCAGTGACTTTTCCTCTAGTACCACACTCAGGCCAAACATTTAACTTGTGCACAGCATATCTCTAAATATAACAGACGGATTGCAGAGTATTTTGCTGACATATTCATGTTCATGTCCCATGAACATGTCCCAGGGAATGGAACCCTTTCCATTTTGGAGCCAAACTTGGAGCAAAATGTCAAATTTGTTACCTTGTAATCTATTGGGAAGACAGACATGAAATTTGGTGAGCTTGTTCATGCTCCTCAGAGGATGAACCTTCTGAATTTTAGCGACCTTATTATCTTTCCTGTGGCTCCACCCTCACATCAACATGTTAAACTTCTACAAGAAGACAAGGAGAATCCACTATTTTTGGTGAGAGGTTTTACATTCAATCCCAGAGGAAGATGTCTGTAGCTCATAACCTTTCCTTAGGCCAAAATCTATAAACACCATTCTCCCGCTTCTTGAATTCCCCTGACATGACCAAACCAGCACAGTGCCAGCAGGATGAGGCAAAAACATTTTCCAAGGCTTTTATACATATTGGTTTGGAGCAGAACACTGTATTTTTTGTGTAAGTTTATCTTACTTCTTCCATGATCAAGATGCCGCAGCGTATTAGGCTGTCCATTGCATCCAGAGCGAAACTCTGAGGGGACTGACAGGGCTGGAAGGAGAGAGAGCGAGAGCGAGCGAGAGAGCGAGAGCGAGAGAGAGAGAGAGAGAGAGAGTTGGGGTAAGCTCAGTGGTACGTACAGTAAAGGCTGGATATCCAGACAGCTTCAACCCATCACATATCTAAGAACTGCTGAGGGGGACAGCTGACATGCAGCATAAGGTCTGCAGTAGACATGTAGCTGAGATCAAACAAGGAGAACGAGAGATGGCCAGCAGGGGAATGAGGAGCCGAGAAAGATATTATTTAGTGAGGAATGGTGAGAGAAACACAGCCACAAGGAGAAGAAACAAGAAAGAGTGACCAATGAAGTAAGAGCCACGAGAGAAAGGAATGGTATTTCTAGCTTGGATTAAGAGGCCTTAAAGTCAGTTAGATGCACACACACACACACACACACACACACACACACACACACAATTCAAAACCTCTCTCTGCTAGAGATAGAGGCAGCGAGGCAGGATGAATGGCTGTTCGGCTCCATTAAACATCCATTGAATGAGACGCTCTTTTTCGGCACGCGCGTGTGTGTGTGCACGTGTGTATGTGTGTGTGATGTGAATTCAAACTTACCGGCATAAAGCCCGGAGGCAAGAGATGGCAGAGCTGCAGGACTCTCTCGTTCAGCTCAGACTGACAGAGCACCACAGCAAACTCCATGTCACCTTTGGCTTGCTCGCCCTCCACCCCGTCACTCTTCGCCCTGCTGCCGACGCAACTGCCGGCCACCTCGCGCAGCATGGCCGACACCGCGCACGCTAAGGAAACACACACAGAACACATCAAAGGAATACATCGGGCTATGCAGAGCGCAGGGCCACGGTCAACTGAGCTGATCAGACTGTTAAATAACAACAACACAGACACCAATCGTCTTTTTATTTCTTTTTGCTCACGATTTGGATCTGATCTGGGACTTCGGCCACCACACAATTGCTGTTGTGCATAATTGCCTTCATGTGCCAAATTTGTCAGAAAATCGAACCCAAAAAACGAGCGATAAACAAACATAAAACATCACCGGTTGTTTTCCATTCTACCAACTGCTTCCTACTTTACACATCATTTACAATTACCATGTAGATTTAGAGCTGCTGAAAATTCTCATTTGACTCTTTTTGAGATATTGCTGGCTGACTGTGATCACTCATCACAGTGTATGGTCGTATTAAGAAGAAGCACTGGACCGAACGCTCCACTATCAACGCCTGGATGATTCAGGTCTTTATGCCTTCATCATATATTGTGTAAGCTGACCTATGTTCTCATCACTTAACATGTGACAACTTAGTTTATTCCTTTAATGAGTTCTCTTGATAATACGCTGGCTGGTACAAGCTAAACTAATAGGGGTCGTGATGCTGATCCCTGTAATAATATTAATCATGTGATAATTTATTCATTCCCATCGGTAAATTTTCTTTTGCCCTCCTGGACGCTGAGGCGCAGGGTCAGCCACAGATCAACACCCTTGGCGCCGGCAGGGATTCAGCGTCTCAAGGACTCTTCAGCAGGTCAAAGGGGAACCCCTATGTGTCATACACACTAACATATGGACAAATGGACAGACCATAACCTACAGAATCTAAGAAACAGAAGCTAAAGACGTTCTGTTAACCGTCTCTCACAGCACCTGCTTTCTCTTCTCATTATGTTCAGCAGAAAAGAGGAGTTGTTGGTTATAGTCAATGACACTCAAAGCCTGGCTTGTTTGTGGGTATCGAGAGCTAAAACTTGTTAAATCATGTTTCAAACAGATTTTTCATCGTCATATGCCAAGAGTTGTGGCCAAAGCCAGTGCTTCCCACAAACATTCATCTGGCACTGGTGGCTGAAAAAACGCCAAGGGATGATGAAGGCTTCAGCTGTTTTATAAAAGGGCAGAAAGGCTAGGCTAACCATAATAAACTTAATTTATATGTACATACACTTAGCAAACAGTGGAAAGAATGCAATAAACGGATAAAGAGACATAACACCAATAAAATAAATGAAATGAATCGAGTAAAAACATGATAAAATGTCAGTCTATATGAAGTCTTTTGAGAAGTGATTCAATGGACTGTGGTGAGTGAGCTAGCTCCTCAGGCAAGTCATCCTACAGTTCAGAGGCCGTGATGCAAAATGCTTGGTCACCTTTAGAGTCTTGACTCAGCGACAGTCGGGACAGCCCTGCCTGAGGATCTCAGGTTGCACTCTGCAGGGCGTTTAAGGTTGATAATGTAGCAGGAGGCCAAACCAGGTGGTGTTTTAAAAGTAATCAGCAGCATCTTAAAATTGATTTTACCCAGTAGGCAAGGAAGGTGTGCTAATATTGAATATTGGATTGGAATCTAGCACCAGTGAAAAATAAAAACTCTTACTGCTGCACCTTACTCACCACCAACAGCCTCTGTTATAAAGGTGTGTGTGACAGTCTGGGCGTGGAGGGAGAGGCTGAGTGTGGCAGCAAGGGAAGGACGTGGAGCGATAAAAGGGTCTTTCCTAGAAAGAGAAAGGGAGGGAGACTTGGACATGGAGGTTTTACTGAGAGGGGGAGCTGAATTTTTTATAAGCGTAACAGTTTCGCTGCATTTTTTTTCACAGAAAGAAAAAAAAAATCAACCTGGAAGAAATGGCAGCGATGGTGAGGTGAGGGGCGAGCAGCGTGACAGAATGGTAGACCACATCCACCAAACTGCCTCCGAAGCCCACGTCTTTGTTCCTGAACAAGACCTCCTCCGTCAGCCAGGCCACATCACGACACAGGGCGGACATGCACACACCCTGGAGGGCCGAAGTGGAAGAGAGGGACAGAGAACATTCACTTCAAAATAATCTGTGTTAATCATCCAGTGGCATTTGACAGACACTTGTGTGTATATGACTCAGAAAATCGCTGCCTCACTCAAACAAACTGCCAAGGAAACCAATTCAGCTTATGAGCCTACTGGAGTGGTGATGAGTCCTTAGCGGGGTAAAGGATGATTCAACACTGTGACAACACTGTGGGGAAACTGTGATGAGCAGATACTAACACACACACACACAAAGGCACAAACACAGGGATGGGTTCATGTACCTTGCGGTGTTTGTGCAGCAGAAGACTGGACACCAGACTGGTGCACATCACAGCCTTGCAGGAAACTGCCGCTAGAACCAATGCACACACACAGCATACTACATCAGATTTCATCAACGGCTTATGAAGATTCATTTAAGATTCTGCAGAGGTGCATCACCCCGGACTTACAGTAGATGAGGTGCAGGATGAGGGCGATGCTGAGGTCTCTCTCTGCTTGGGCTGATTGGACGAGTTCAGGCACGTAGTGGGAAGGCAGGAGCCAAGACATCATCCTCTGCCCAAATACAGTGTCGGTTCTTGAAAGAAAGAGGAAGACGAGGGCGTGATGTAGTTTATGTGCTGCTTATCTCGTTCTGAGCTTGAGCGATAATCGGCATGAGTATTATTTATGCAGCTTAACTGTGCATCTTTGTGTGAGTAAGAGAGAGAGAGAGGGAGAGGGAGCACGTAGTATCAAATGCTGGCTCTGTAATACCAAAATGCTGCAGACAAGTGAGTTTTCAACCAAGAGTAAATGCATTGTGGCTGTATATACCTTAGTAAAATAAGTATTACTTTTACTTGTAGGTTTTCCATTTTCACTACAGAGGCTTCTACATTCACGGTCTTCATTTATCATATACGGGGAACAAAAAACAAAAGACGCTTCAAAGCATTTCACTTCAGCAGCCAGAGACAAAGAGAATCAGTGAGCATGGGCAGAGACAGCATGCGAAGTACCAGAGCATTTTAATGTAGACTAGCACAAAGCACCACAATTGCTCACATGCTGATAACAATCCAATCTAGCTATCTCTCTCTTCCTCTTTCCAACTATCACTTCCAATCTCGTTCACTCATGCTCGTTTTTTTTTTTTTTTTTTTTTCTTTCTTCCC
>OMLF01039672.1:18416-28433 GCA_900302615.1 Holocentrus rufus | reverse complement strand
CTGGTCCAACTCTCCCTCTCCTTTCCTCTCCCCCACTGCTTTTATGCCATTTTCTCTCCTTCTAACTTTCTGTCCATATTTCTTCCATATTGTCTGTCATCCCTCTCTGACCTCCTCCCCATTTTAATCTTTCATCCTCATTTAACGACAGAGAGGAGCAGAGAGACAGAGAAAGAGAGAGAGACAGAAGAACGACAACAAAGACGTGCGAAGAGAGACGGTGAGAGAAAGTGAGAAGAGAGAGACAGATTGCCGTCAGGGGGAAGTAAAGAGACGGGGAGAAAAAAAAAGTGAAGACAGAAAAGTAAAGAGAAATTTGCTGCCGAAGGAGCCTGATTTGAAGGAAGAAGAAAAAAAAATCAGCATTTACTTATGCTGGGAATGATATTCAAATCTGCGCCTGGGGGTGTGTTTGGTTTTGTAACGTTTGCGTGCTGGGTGGGTGGCTGCTGGTGGAATGCGAGGCTTTAGCTTTAGCTGCAGCTCCTGCTGTGAATCCGACTCGGGTGGAAGCAGAGCCCTGTGTTCCTAAATGAAATTGCGGCAATGATGGGGAGGTATGAAGCGTTTCATAGCCTCTAGTGATGTGGTTTTCGCCTCCAGCAACTACATTTTACTGCTAAGTATTATCAGCCGTGATGTAGTGGTGAATAAAAAGGTGGGTAAACCACTTTATGTCCTCCAGGCATAAGACAAACACGCATATGTATAAACAAAAATCTTTTACATTTGCAAAAATGGTATTAATTTAGGTTTTGCCCTGAAAAGACGCCATCCTCATATAAACTGCTTCCGTGTGATGCTGCTTACTATGATGCCTGCTATAAATGAGCCTTATAAAGAATTACATCAGCCTTAAAAAGATGGCAAACTCTATTCTGCACATTAAAAGGTTGGTAAACTGGGATTAGGTGGGTTTATGCTCCACTGCACCCCTTTTTATTATAAGTCAACCCTCTTTGTTGTGGTATTTGTTCTCCGGCTCCATATGGTCTTTGAACATTCCATCAGGTGGCAGTGGGAACTGTTGTATTAGGGGCGTTTGTGATTTTAATAGCACAAATCTCTGAGATAGAAAGGCATGGGTGATGAGGAAAGAAAAAGGTCAGTAGACTGCACTGTGTGTGTTTGTATGTGTGTGTGTGTGTGTGTGTGTGTGTGTGTGTGTGTGTGTGTGTGTCAGAGCCTGGCACTCTTAACGAGATTACCGGTCATGGGGAAAGCTGCCGCATGTGTGTGGGTGGTGGTGGTGTGTGTGTGCGCATAATACTGTCAGGAGAACGAGCCGCGTTCTCCTGTGGAGACAAACGCCTGAGACCTGTGCTAGCAGCTTATTGGGACGATGCTGTTGCTAGGCTTCTCAGAGATCACCTGTCAATCAATCAGCGTGGGCGGGACTGTCACCTCCTCGCCCTTGGGTTTTCTGTCGACGAGCTTCTGCGGGCGGCGCCCCTTTTTCTTCACGCGTTCAGCCGTGGTGGCCATCACTGCTCACGCTAACAAACCCAGCTCTTGTTCTGTTTATTCCAAGCAAACAGAAAACACTGAACGCATCACTTCCTTTTTTTGAGACGCGGAGCGTTTAGAGCAGCAAATGTAAATGCTTTCATGAACTGGCCCCGGGGTGAATCACTATTGTGTTACATTAATCAGTCATAGCAACATGAATTTATTCACATGAAATTGATGCCGCTCATTACTTTAAAGTTATGGATGCCTCTGGAAATAATTACAGTTGCAGGGCCTTCCCCAGTGAAACAAATCCAACTGGAATAGGGCTTTAAACGTCTTGACAGAAAATATGCTATAATGTCTTCGATGTAATGTGCTCATAAATCTATCCATGAGTTTCTATATAGAATGGGACTGCAGACCTAACATGACTACAGCAGCCTATCTCTGTATGTAATGGCTGTATCTAGCCTGTGGTGTTAGTTACAGATAGGACCGGGGTCTGGTTACAGCTCCTCTTACACTCATTACACTGATGGACTGTAACTCTACCTCATGCATGTGCGCAAACACACACACACACATGCAATGACACACACACATGCAATGACACACAGACTGCTGGCAATTAATTGATACATGAGTTAGGGCCCATGTATTCCCGCGGGAGTTTTGTAAGAAAGACACTAAGAGTACACACACACACACACACACACACACGTGCAACATGCACATGCCTTTGATGAGGCATAATCACATGTACACACACACACATACACATACATCACCAGCTACACTCTGTGAATCAGAGTCACATGTTCATACATAAACATGTCACACTTTCTAATGAACGAATTGATTCATCATTACTTTCTTATCTGAACCTGCTACAGCACTTCCTACAGCTGGTTCATTCATCTATGTGTGTGTGTGTGTGTGTGTGTGTGTGAGTGTGAGTGTGAGTATGAGTGTACATATGGAAGTGACAGTAAACATTTGAATGTAGATATATGTTTGTGTGTGTGTGTGCTCTTTGATGAAGAGATGTATAGAGTTTCTTTACGGGTTAATAGAAGTTACATGATATGATGTTATGGCTTATGAGGAATTTATGCATTATTGCCGGGTTTCATGGGGGTTTGCTTTTGTACAGTTGCTGTGTGTGTGAGTGCGGGTGTGTGTATGTTTGGCTTGGTTTGCTGGCAGTGATCGTTCCCTCAAAGAACATTCCACCACAGACCACAAAATCCCTCCTTGTCCTTTTTCTCCCCTCCTGCGTTCTTCAGTCATTCTCTCTCTTTTTCCTCCTTTATCTCTCTCTCTCCCTCTCACTCTCCGTCTCATCCCACTTCCATCCCTCGGCATCTCTCTTTCTTTCCCGTCTCGCCCTCTGTTTTTTTTTCTATCTCTATTCCTCTGTTTTCCCTCTTGCCTAAGAGGTTGGAATTCATCCTCTGCTGATTCAAACTCTTCCTCTGCTGAGTGAATGGGAGTGCTTTTCATTTTTGCAGGAGGGCAGAATAGACTTGGGGGTTGTAATCAATCTGTGTTTGGTTTAATAGGGGTTAGACACGGCCCATTCTCTGCTATTTCAGGGGTACAATGAGTTTTTTTTTTTTTTTAAGAAAGGTTGGTCAACTTTACCTGTTAAATGACGTGAACTTAGACACCGAATTCATCCAGGTGTTCCTGGTAGATCATTCCAATGCTCCATGCTAACAGTTTAGCGTACACTATGTTGAGTGATAACAGGCTCCATGCCAGCTCTTAAGCATACATTGTGTTGAGTAATAGGCCTAGCATTATCCAAAGTGAGAAAACTTTTAGTAATACAGATTTGATGAAGATTTTTTGGCACTATCAGTTTAACTTTTAACTTTGTCTCTTTTGTTTTTCTAGATTGTGAACTGTATTTGAGCTTCAGAAAATCGGTATTCAAATAAAAACATCATTTCTTCACATTTCTAAAAGATTCACAGTTACACAGCTGCTAAAATATGGCTGCCACAAGAGATTGCTATTCAGGGAATCAGTCCTTCCAGGTTAACAGCGCTGCTGTTTTCTCCCCACTTCTGCTCTTACTACCGCTATCTCCTCTACTGCTGCACTTCCACGCAGAGACACTTGCTACACAGCAGTGACACCGTCAGGGGAGTGTGTTATTGTCTCCCACCGTATGGCTGTTTTAAATGGCAATTTGAAGCTCCGCTGGCTCTATAATTAGCTGTGAGCTCCCACAGGAGGGGGAAAAAAACGGCTTATCGTTTCTCCTTTGTAATTACACATCCGAGTTGGGCGACAGACACACATACACAGGCAGACACTTAGCATATACAAGAGCAGACAGATGCACAGACATAGGAAAGGCGTGCATATGTGAGTGTGTATGTTCAGATGGGTACATATGTGTTCGTATACGCAAATCGTCTCTACCAGTCTGTCTTTTGAGCCAACTGCATAGACAGACAAATATGTAAAAGTCAATATGAACAACGCCGATGATCTAAAAATGACTGCTGCCTTTCTGAGCCCTATACCTGCCCATGTGTATCTCATCGCTGTGCATGTGGTGAAGCTCTGTGCAGCGGCAGATAGACAGAAGGAGGAAGACAGAGTACGTTAGAGGGCTGGGTCATTAATCTGACTGTCCTGCGCTCCCCCTGTTCCCACAACTTCACAGCAAGAACAACAACAGGGGAGGGAAACACTGAGAGCAGGGGGGGAGTGAGGAGGGAGAGAAAAATGAAATCACATGATAACTGTCCCAAAGAGTAGCTACTTTCACGTCATATGGTATCGTGAGTGTCATCTTCTGACTTGTAAATGGCATTCACATCAACATCCAATTAGTATTTACAGCTAGGAATTTTATATTTTTCTGATAGCTCTGATATATTCAACAAGGACGTAAATTACATTAATTGTAAAGTGTAAAAAAATCAAAAATCATCAATCAATCAAAAATTGCAACATCAGCTCCCTTACCTTTCCTGCTCACTTACTTTATGTCCAATTGGTGTGAACAGTTGAAAGTTTTATTGATAGGAATCTATCTGACTTCTACTTTCTTTCCCATATGAGAACTCCGTTAGCATAGCTGTAATAGCATATTAGCTAAGACTGTTACACACCAGTTATGCTACTTTTCTTTAAATTCCTCAATCAACTGCCTGCACAGTGAAGCTAGCCTACACTGTGCTGTTTTGGTTTGTTTTTTATGCTCTCCATAAGTTAGCAGTTTGGTGCACTGCAGGCATGAGGTTTAATGTTCCAACATCAAGGCTCTGGCATTTCCACTTTGCCTCCACCATGTGGGTAATATATGTAATATATTTTAGTCTCACATGAATTAAATAACCTGGTACATATTCTTTCTATTTTATAAAACTTTACAGATGAGCCAAATTGACTAGCCGCCAGTCGGTGACAATTCTTTTTTTTTTTAATTAATTAAAAAACATCTTTTATATATAACTGCAAATAAGAAGCTGAAAAAATAAATAAATAAATAAAAAAGACATGCAGATATGCCTATTAAGATAATTATAAAGTTGACAGTCTTGGCTCCTAGGGTAAAAAAATACACACACACACACACACACACACGCACACAAAAGCCTGGTCCTCTGAATGGCACTTGTCCATTGAAAATAATTGGTGCATTTTAAAATGCCCATGCTGCTTCCAGTGTGTTCCAGACTTTAACTCACTGATTCCTCTTTGTTAGAAGTTTTCTCCCAAGTTTGAGAGCATCACTGTTTAATTGCAAAATGCTATGATATATAATATCATGCAATGTGCACTATAGAGGTGCAAATGCCCGGCCAGTTGTACACTTACAATGAAGCCGAGGAGAAAACCGGCAGCAGATAGAGAAAACCTGCTTTGAATGACTCTATCCGCTGCTGCTAACGAGTCATTAAATCACATTAAGCCAATTCTCCCACCGACAGCACGACTGATCACTGCTGCTCTGTGTGTCCCCTCTGGGTTTCCGTAGCTTTTATCTTGTTCAAGACCGGCTGCTGTAACTTTGTGATACAGCGTCCTCAGTAACGCCGAACAAAGAGGGGAGAAAGGGAAAGAAGTGGAGATTGAGTGCAGGAAGCGCGTCAACGAGAGAGGGAAACACACACACATACACACACACACACACACACAGACAGTCTTACTGTAGGTTGAGCCATGGACAGCTGTATTCTGGAGGGCTGGAGGGAGGGAGGTGAGGATAAAGGGAGATGCTGGAAAGCAAAAGAGATAAAGAAATAAACTTTTGTGTATAAATTAAAAGATAGGTTTGAAGCAGGAATCCCATTTGTTTGTTGCATTTTTTTAAAAGGTGCACCATCAAATTTCTGCCTGCCACACTAACCCCACCCACCCCTCCGTGCGCGTGCACACACACACACACACACACACACACACTCACACCATTCTTGAGGCTCATCACTCTCTGTTAACGTGGACAGTTGACAGCTTCACTCTCCATGTGCACACACACCTGGGACTATGTTGTTGCTGTGTTTGTTTTTGTGTGTGTGTGTGTATGTGTGTGTGTGTATGTACGCGTGCTGCCTGGGTGTATTGCTCTGATAAGCTTGTGGCCTTTGAAGCAAGGCAGTCCAAAATGTGTCATCTCTCTCTCTCTCTCTCTCTCTCTCTCTCTCTCTCTCTCTCTGTATCCCAGAATTAATCGCCACAGCAGCAGGCCAGAGAAAGAGCAGAAAGAGAGAGACATTCATCATTTGTTCAGAAGACGTTCACCCTGTGACCGCACTGTGACATTGTTTTCTTTATTCAGTTCATTCAGGCCAACAGCTGATAATTTATACGCACTACTCCTTTAATAATGAGATGCCTCCTTGGGGTGGGGTGGTGTCTTGTTTACACACACACACACACACTTACACACACACACACACACACATGCAAGGCTCAGTCAACATCGAGGTCTTGACCGCTCTTTGTCAAAGTCAACACACACACACACACACACACACAGAAGGAGTGGCAGTGATGGAGAATTCTTTCCTCCTGGTGTTTGCTCAAGTCAGACTGATATGAATGACTTTGTGTGTGTGCACACGCACGGGTGTGCACATAAAGCTGGTGTAGTAGCTACTGGTGTTTCCTAGGGTTCTTGCAATTCTATTCTATGGTATTCTATTCTATTCCATTCTGTTCTATTCTATAAGCATTCAGGCCTGTTTTTGGATGCTCCTCTGTTTACCTTGAAGACAGAGCTGTGGTGGTCCTCTAGGCCCACACCTTTCTGCTCTTGACAAATTGAGCTAGTTTAGCAGTAGTTTCACCACTCACTGCAGGGCACAATACACACACACACACACACACACACACACACACACAAACACACACCTACACACACTCCTAGGCTGCGCTATACACAAGTGTGTTCTGCTTGGCTGCTCATGTGTGTCAGCTGAGCCGGTACATCAAAGGAAAAAGCGCAAGAGAGAGAGAATGACAGAAGTTGAGAGAGCGGGGCGAGGGAGGGACAGATGGCTGGAGAGAGAAAGAGAGAGAGAGAGAGGGAGATAAGAGAGAGAGAGAGAGAGAGAGAGAGGGAGGGAGAGAGAGAGAGAGAGAGAAAAGAGAAATGCAATTGTTTCCAAAGCTCTGAGGAGCGAGCGAGAGGAACAGCGGCACCAAATCAGATACTGCAAGGGAAGTGAAACGCTGTGCAGATGCAAATACACACACACACACACACATGCACACACATGCACACACACATATATCTCCGGTAGAGCTAGAGAGATGAAGATTTGTCCTCGCTTGTCCTCATCTCAGAGCTGTCAAGATAAAACTATTATGGCTGGAGTGTGAAAACAATAGCTCAGGGCCTGCGGGTATATTTGGGCGTCCCGATCGTTCCTCTCATCGTCCCGGACTCTTTGTTTCACCTTGAAATCCTCAGCCTTACATATGCTACTCAGTGCGTCCCGAACCTCTGGAATCACAGAGAAGTCATGAAGATGTGTTCAGCATGGCCACTGTCAGCTTCCATTCACACTTGTAAATGGAAAACTATGCTTCTGTGTAAGTGACAAAACACATTCAGATCTGCTACCAAAGTATTTCTCTACTACACACGGCCGGTACTGCTACAAAACTGTGTACTGTGTTGTTGATTCCAACAGTGCGTGTTCAGGTTGACAGCTGTGCCAAAGTACTGCACTACTACTCTCTGTTTATTTTCTGTATTAACAACTGCAGTACTTCTACTGCAACTACTGTAACACAAGTACATCATATACTACTACCACTACTACTACTGTAGCTACTATAACCACGACTACCACTACTGCTAGTACTACTAATTACCACTACTGACTACTGCTGCTACTACTCCTATATTACTACTACTACTATGACTACTACTACTACAACTACCACTGCTACTTCTACTATTTCTACAATACAGGGTGTCATGTTTCTTTGAGTCTGATGAAGTATATCCAGATTGACCGCGGTGCAGGCATCAGTAGTTCTTTGTCAGTAATTGCATGCTGCTGCTTTTGGATTTTTACAGAATAAACTGTTCCACCAGGCAGCCCCCCAAAACACAGAAATCAATATGCTATGGAGCTTGGACAATTTTGACCTGCAACAAGAAATGAAAAACACTGAACATAAAAAAACATCCACAACATTAAAAAAATATTTCAAAAGTGCCATTCAAAAGCCAGTTAATAACACACATTTTCATTTTGTGAGTTTTAGGCATTTCTGCAGTTCATTTCAAGATGATGGAGCATTATAAGAAGCGGCAGGCTTAGCCAGTTCTGAGTTTACCTGTAGAACCTGCTGTGTTGATCCGTTTGTTCGTCTATCCATCTGTTCCACACCTCAGTCAAAGACAGCATATCTTGAAATCTGTTGAACAGATGAACCCTATCAGTTTTGGTGACCTCATGAACGTTCCTCTAGTGCCCCCTTCAGAATAAAATGTCTGTGTGCACAAAAGACTTATTAGTGGATGTGCATGATGTTTGGCAAGTGCATTCATACTCCTCAAAGGAGGATTCCTCTTGACTGTGGTGACCCCATGACTTTTCCTCTAGTCCCACCCTCAGGACAAACATTTGACTTATACGTATCTCCAAATGTAATGAACAGATTATCCAGTAATTTGCTGAGTGCACTCATGTTTCCAAGGGAATGAACCCTATCAATTTTGGTCATTATCACCTTTCCTCTAGTGCCACCCTTAGGTCAAAATGTCAAATTTGATATCTCATAATCTATTGGATGGATTGCTATGGTGTTTGGTGAGCACAGTCATGCTCCACAGGAGATGAACCCTGTTCATTTTGGTGACCTTATGACCTTTCCTCTGGGGCCACCCTCAGGCCAAAATGCACACAAAATACCACTAAATCCAATAAACAGACTGACATCTTGGGTGAGAGCATCCATGCTCCCCAAAGAAAGATTCCTCCCTGATGACCCCAACACCTTTCCTTCAGTGTTATCCTAAGGCAATTTTAAATTTGGTATCTAAAAAGCTGTTAGGTGGATTGCTATGGAATTTTGTAGTGCCAGGCCAAAATGTCCAAACCTCGTTCTCCCATTACTTGCATTCTCCAGACATTCACCAGCGGTTTCACCAGTTTTTTTTCATCATTCGTCTCAGGAATGCTGTCTGAGAATGCATGCTCTCTCCCAGCTCTGCCTTATTTCATATCACATGTCAGTGATCAAAGTGCAGGCACTCCATGCAGAAGTGTTTGGGTCTCTCTTTAACTGCTGATGGGCTGTGCAGATTGGCCTCTGCCTCTTCCAGGATTTGCCATAGGGAAGAATGGGGAACTGCTGCTTTAGCACGCGGCAAGACCTAGTTATGTCAAGAGCACTCTCCGGGTGGCGTGGCACAGTGGGACGGAGGGATGCAGGGGGGAGGAGGGGAGAGTTACACTGAGGTACTCATCTTGAGATCCTTTTTCCTTCAAAGACTTGGCCAGTGCAGAGATGATTCCTCTTTATTTCAGTGCAAATCAACCCATTTCAATTAGTTTCTTTGTCATTTATGGATACCAGTCAAGTGATTTGCCCTTATCTGTCTTATTTCAAAATATCAATGCATGCTTTTTTTCTTGAAAAAACTCTGAAAGAAGTAAAACTGCAATAGAATTAGTAGCTCCTCTCTTCACCCTCATTGACATATTTTTTCATTTGTTTTAAGAAATTTTAGAAGTGAAGATTAAACTAAATGACTCCTTTCCATCTCTCTAGGACGGAGAAAGAGGAAGGGATAGGGAGGAGAGAGGGAGGGAGGGTGAGAGAGATAAACAGAGCAAGAAAATTATGAGGGAGATGGAGAGATGAATTTAATGCAAGAGACAGAAAAGGTGATGAGAGAGCCAAGAGAGGAGAATGAGAGAGGGAGATGGAGAGTAAGGAACCGAGGACGGAAAAGAGAATGAAGTACAGAGCCAGCGATCGTTCCAGGGACTGCTTACAGCTTGTGGTTATGATAGGAGGAGGAAGGGAGGCGAGCTACGTGTGTGTGATTGTGTGTGTGTGTGTGTACTTCAGAGCTCA
>OMLF01039672.1:2630-15620 GCA_900302615.1 Holocentrus rufus | reverse complement strand
AGATGTTGTGTGTGAGTGTGAGTGTGTGTGAGTGTGTGAGAGAGAGAGAGAGAGAGAGAAAGAGAGAGCGAGTTCAGGGACAGTTCCAAGTTGCTGCTTTCTGTTTTGGGCTGCTTCAGCCCAAATCGCACGGTGCTTCCTGTCGTTGGGTCGGATCTCGGTCAGGTCACATTCACACCACAAATGAACCGCTCCAGAGTTTGTTTGGATTTTGCTGTGTGGTTGCCAAGTCCACACGAGCAAAATGTCCGAACAAAGAGAGTCAGTCCTGCTGGAGACAGAACAGAAACTGGATGAGCTTCATCATGTTTCTGAGTTCTGTAACATCACCAGCCAAGATAAACCAGGTTAAAGTTGTCAGGCATTAATAAAACTTGTAAAGGAATTTAGCGAATGTGATGAGCTGCTTGGTCGGGAGGACGAGGACATGCTGGTGCTTTTGAGCCCAGCTGGAGAAAAACTGGCCTCTGAATAAGGAAGACGACATGAGTGTGTAGAGAGATCAGGGTTGTCACAGCAGTGCAGTGGAAACAGAGACAACATAATGTAGACTGGATCTCAGCCATCGCCCGTCATTCAGGCGATGGCTGAACACACAGCAAGAACTGGAACCAGCTCTGCTGCGTGATCCTGTCACATCCAGAGCTCGGTGTCACAAAGCACATCAAACATTTCATAACCAAAGACTGGAAGTGCAATAAGCAGAAGAAGCCGGTCCACAGCAGCGCCCCCCTGTGTCACAAACCTGCAGCAGCACCATCTGAGAAGGTCTTGATAGATTATCTTCACCTTGGGAAAAGCAGAGGAGGGTGTGAGTATATTTTAGTTATTGTTGACAACTTTAATAAGTTTACTCAAGATTACCCTACCCAAAATAAATCAGGCAAAACTGATGCCTGCTCTTTTTTTTTGGCCTGAAATTTAGTTTCCCCACTAAAGTTCATCATAACCAAATGATGATCAAAGCAAAGAATTTGAGAACCAGCATCACGAATAGTAAAAGTTAATCAAGTTTTTATTTAGTGTCGGCTAATTTTATCCACATTTCATGACTTCATTTAGAAACAACATGAATGCTTTTATTCTAATGTACCATCTAATGTGTATGCAATCACAATGTAGATTTAAACATGTTAGAATAAACATACATGATATTCTAATTTAACAACTAATGAAGATTTTAACATGTTAGAAACAACGGGTATGAGATTTGTGGAGGTCATGGTGGAGAGAAATAAGAATTAAAACATTTCAGAAAGTCCAAAGCCACTTTTCAACAGACGTGTAGTGAAACTAAATCAGTTTTCAGGCTGCCCATGACAAACCTGTTATAATTTATTCAACAAATATATTTCAACCGTTATTTATTGTATGATTTATCGACACAATCTGCTTCAAACAAATAAGAAAAAATTTTCTTGCAACGTAAAGAAAACTGTCGAACATTATCATTTCAATTCATCCTTTCTAATTTGATACTTCAAAAAATAACTGGATGGAAATATTAGAGATTAGATTTATGAGATTTAAGGTAAAGAAATGTTGCATTTTGTCTGAAATGGAAAACGTGTTTTTTAACCCACAGAAAGGAGGGGGCTGTTATGTTCTGTCTGCTCTGTTTCACAGTCTGTGTGAGGTCTTCTCACAGGGGTTTGGGTTATAATGTGTGTGTGTGTGTGTGTGTGTATGTGTATATGTGTGTGTATTCTGTCCTGTAATTTTCTCTCTCTCTACCTCCTGTTGTTTTTTCGGACCAAGGTTGCAATTGGCTGAGAGCCGCCGTGTTTAAGCCTGATTGGCTGTCTGTTTATCTGGGGGAGGCCAGTTGGCTAATTGGCTGAGGGGGCGGGAGTTTGGGATTGATTGGACTACTAATTAGAAGATCGTGTTTTAGTTTGCATGTGTGTGGTGGGTTGTTGCTCCAAGCCCTCTGGAAGTCACCAGTCCTTCTTTTCTCTTCTCTCCTCAGAATAAATTGTAGTGATATAACAGATAAATGTAGTGAATAATGATCTCTGGGTTTATAGACACAATGTACAGCAGTAGAAAATCTCCACCAGCCAGTGCTCTGTTTTTCACCTGCAGTACATAATGTCACACCCCATTGAAAAGAACAATGAAGACCACTGCTACCATAAATAATGGTGCTAGTTTAAAGCGAGCCTAAAACAGCAGTGTGACATTTGGTGGAGGAGGCCTGACTTTCTCAGCAGCCAGCTGTGGTTGGTCTGATCCAGAGACCTCAAGCCCTCGGCTGTCCAACCCTCTAACTGTAAGGCTCTAGCGCTGTGGGCTGACGCAGACCACACTGCCACCACACCCTGAGAAAACACAGTTTCTCCCCTCAATGGTTCTTTTGTGAGGGCAGGGGTCTGTAGAACTGGAATGACTCAATTAACCCCACTGATTTGTTAAAATAATCAAACAAATAAAAAACAATAAGATTAAAGAATCCAGTGTTTTAAATTAATTTCTCAAAGATTTCAGGTTTTGAAGCATCTCTGATTTATATAAATATTGCCTTTATTGTAGAGAGTCAGGAAAGACCAAAGGATAACAAAGCTCCAAAGTCAGACCTTTCATTTGTAAAGTAATAGTTCATCCCAAAATTATTTTTTTGCCAATATTTTTTCAACCTCATTTCAGTCAAAACACCAGTGAAGTTTGTATGTCTGTAATATTCAGTGTTTCGCACAGCTCTGTCAGCCTTGAAATAAACACAAACTGGTTATTAGAGTTTAACTCCATGCAGCCATCGAGCAAGGCTACCCAAAATGCCATCATTCGTTAATTTTCTTGGTCAATAAATGTTTTACACAGTTTGATTTTTTTCATATTTTCTGCCTGTATGTTAAAATCTCTTTACCTGACCTCAGATATCTTTATATGAATGGAGGGAGGAGAATGTCGGGGTTCCAGGGACACTGGAACCATGTTGGTACGACATTCTGTGACTCACCATTGTGAAAAAAAATGGTTAGTGTTAAACGAAAAGAAAAAAATGACCCAAATTTCATACACTTTTTCATTGTTTTCCTTATGCTGATTGTAACTGTTCTTTGTCAACCAGCAAGACAAATATAATTTTGCTCAGGGCAACAGACCTAGTATTTCAACTGATTTATGGGACAATAAATAAAGAGTGCTCATATAATTACTGTTTATTTAGAACAATAAAAAAATATACATAATTTACTGACTGGCAATACAACTATAACCTAAGGTGATTCAACTGGCTGCCTGTGGGCCACATCCAGCCTGCAGCGACTTATTCAGCAGCCCACTTTATTTATTATTATCCACAAACATATTTTATGTTTCTCATGGCTCTTCCACTATTAGTATTGATATTCCAAAGCTTGATTGGAAATTACAAAGTACAGTACTGTGAGTTGTTGGTAAAATATCAGCGCCTTTCCAGAATGCACTGGTTTTTTTCAGGCTTAACATGCTGGACTTATCTGCTCTAAAATGTGCTTCGTGCATTATAGATATGACCTTAATAGAAAATATTACTAAACATTCTTATGCAGATCCACTATGTAATATTTTGGTGAAACATACTGCTTTATTTTCAATCTTAAGTAATGTGTTTGGGCTGAATGAGAGAAAATCCATCCAAAAACAACGCATGGAGCCTGGTTCTGCCCATACAAGCCCCTGTGGTTGGAAATGACTGATGGCAGAAATCTTCTCCACATAGGAAACAACAAATCACAACTTGGAGTGTCTCTTTATATTTTAGTGCTTCTTCCAGAGAAAGATGTCCTCACCAACAACAGTCAAACCACTAACCCCCCTCCTGATGTCACTGCCCAGGATTCAGTAACGAAATCCTCAAATTCCTCACGCTGGCATTTCAAATTGCATAAAAGGTTTAATACTGTTGATTGGAATATTTCATTCTAACACACATTTTAATGCTTCTAGTTTGAAACATCTGATCCATTGCTCAAGATAAACAGTTCTGCCATGGTGCAAGAGCTGAGAACCATTTTCCAGTTGCCATGCAGAGCCTTTTTGTTGAGAGTGTGCTGAGGAGGATGATGAGAGAGTGAGAGACGCAGACAGAGAAACAGAAAGGTCATTGTCATTATTTTAAAATGGACACTGAGTCACAGTGGGCAGACAGTCAGTTTCATTATAAAAATTTTCTTATATTGTTTTTAATCACTATAAATCAAAATTCTTTTACAGGTTGTGTGCTTGAACAGCTGGCATGTGTTGGTAGAGGTGTGTGTTTGGGTGTGCGCACATGTGTGCGTGTGTGGGCGTGTGTGTGTGTGCTGGTTCCTAACCCTCCTCTTAAGAGTGAAAGCCCACTAATTGGCAACAAAGATGAGAGAGAGACAGAAAGACAGACAGAAACAGAGAGAGAGATCGAGCATGGTCAGAATGGGGGTGGTTGGTTGGTGGTTCTTTTTTTTTCCCCACTATAAATGATACAGTTGGACTGGAGCTGAACAACTTTGAGTTGATTCAACTGCTCTGTGATGGATGTACCCCCTTCTTGTCTAAGGTAACTGGTGAACTGAGGCAGGTACTGGGAGGAGCTGGACGCTAACCAGGACGACAAACTAACAGCGGAAACTAAGACGAGCACTACAAAGCAGATCACACGACTGTGATGTGAATATGCATTGTGAAGACGATTTCCATGCAGGGGGCATCTGAAGGTGCTTAATTAACAAAAATGCAAACTCCTGTGGAATTTTACTGAATTTGAAACATGGAGATCTGCTATAGAGGATACATCAAGATGGGTTTTGCATTATCTGGCATAACTTTTTCTACAAGAGGACCACAGCAGAGAGGGCCAGGCAGAGACTGAGCAACTATTCAACTATTGAGCTAATCTCTTACTAACTACTGTGGTCTACAGGAACTGGATCTAAAACATCGTGGACTGGAACTACTGGGATGTTGTAACTGGCCAGTTTTGTGAAATGGAAGCAATGGGAATGCAGCAGGACTGAAAGATGAGGCACAATATGATCTGACTCAATGGCTGTGCAGCTGACATGCAGCTTAGGCTAAGACTTGAGCGTCTGAGTGATGACTATCCTTAAGTTTCCGAAGGTCAAAAGACTGGTTTGGTGAGTGGAATCAAGAGAATATATGCTCAAAGACAGATTTCCTGCACCTCAATTACAGCATCTAAATCATGTATTTAATTTTTAGACACTCTGGAATAAAAGTAGATGATACCTGTGTTGCTGCAGGATCTATAGGAAGCAAAAACCACAGAGAACTGAAACTATTACTGTCTAACAAAGTGGGATAAAGCTTGGAACTGATGAGGAAAATCTTGAAGCATAAGGCCACTACAACGCAAAATCCCTGGAGCCCCTTTTAGTTGCCACAGTTCAGGGGAATTAAGTGAATCCATTTTTTGTTTGTTTTTTAAGTGTATCCTATTTATAAGTGACATCTCAGCACCTCCCTCTCCTGTTGTCATGGCGATGCCGGCGGTGCCAGGGTGTTGTGGCGAACCTGAAACCTCAGTGAAGTGGCAACTGTGTTATGATGTCACGGCCAAGACATGGTGGATGGTAAGTTTGACTTCTGACACCTGACCTACATATGGTTTAACAGATTCTTCTGACAATCTGCAGATTATGTAAGGATTTCTTGGGTAGAGAATAGACTGCTGTAATGGTAGTCCTGCCTACTAGCCTGCTAGAAATAAAAGCATCCAAGAGTTTTTCAATATCTGCCCAAGAGAAACAACTGAACTCAATATGTCTTAGATGAAAAAAGAAAATGCAGTTTGATATTTCTAATGTGTTTCAAAATTAAAATCTGGGTCAAAAATCACACCAGGGATGCTGGCTTGGATCTTAACTTGGTTTAACTTGGAACATGGCTTCTCTCTTGCGGCCTTTACTCCAATAACAGCAACCTGTCTTATCCTTGTTCAGCTCCAGGAAGTTTTGTGGCACCCAAGAGTTGATAAGATAAACATACCAGTTTGTCACAAGTTTGACAATGGTGCTGATGTCATTAGGTGACATAGAAATGTACAGCTGCGTATCATCAGCATAGCTATAGAAATGAAATCCCGCATTCCCTTACTGCATTTTCAAGTAGGAACATGTAGTAGCTGAACAGTATAGGGCCCAGGATGGAGCCTTGGGGAACTCCACAGGTTACACTGATGATAGACCATAGGTGGCCAGCAAAGGAAACAACACAGACCCCCTTTACATCTTATATTAACATACTTCTCATATCCAGAAACAAGGGGCAGGTTGCTCAGCACTTCTCTTGCATTTTATTTATAACCAAATGTTTTCGACTACTCCCTTCAGCTACTCCAGAATGTTAGATATAGGCAAATCCACATATAAAGAGATAGGACTCTGATCTTGTTGGTCGTGATCCTACAGTCTCGGGTGTTTCAAAGATGGCGTCTCAGTGCCCCGTCTCTGCTGTAGTCATCCAGAAAATACATCCATGGCTTGAAGCTGTTATTTGATTGACAAACAAATAGAGCCAATGATAGCGGGTGCAGGATTTGCAGAATTGGTGGCATTTTATTGGTCGTGGTGGTTTGGAGGGAGCTGGTCCCTCTCTGTTGCGAAACAAGCTGTTTTCATGTTTACAAAACTGGAGAGTGGGGTAAAGTTGCCATTAATCTCAGAATTGGATTGGATTCTGTGCTGCCTCTTGGTCTGTCTGGATTGTATTAGTGTATAAGTGGCTGAATATGTCTCCTTCAAATGTGTTGGTTACACTTAGTCTGGCTCTATTTATGTGGCTGTCTATCTCTCCTCACTTTCAAGCACCTGTTGCATGCACTGATATTACCTCGAAGAGGACATGAATGTGGCAAGCCAACTTAAGTCCCATATTTCCTGGCAGTGGACGTGGCTGCTGACCTTAGCTAACCAAATTACTATCTTTCTGCCTCATGTCTCTCTGTCTTACTTTTCATCCTCATCTCATTGTTACTGTCTGCATTATTGCTGATTTTATTTCTTTGTCTCTTGTACGCTCCACTGTCCTAATGGGGGATCCTTCTTGGAATTGCCCCACTCAGGGTTTCTACATTTTTGCCCCACCGGGCCTAAAGATGGCCATGTCAGTCTGTCCATCAGTCTGTCGATTCAACACACAACACACATTGAATTCTAGACTGAAATAATTTCTAGAAATCCAATACAAAAATAAAACCACAAAGAATTTGCCACAGTTGTGTGCACAAAAGGAGAAAAGATGGAAAAAACAAAAAAGACACAACCACTGTGTCCCAATTCAGGGGCTACAGCCTTCAAAAGCTGCACTTGAAGACCAAATGTGTCACAGCAGAGCGACAAGGCTGTTCCATTCTGAAGGCTTTTTTAAATGCAGCCAAAAATTTGGAGGATCCAATGGCTGGGTCCTCTGTGGCACAACCTATCTCAAGACTCATTGTCTGCCAGTGCATTGTATTTTTTTTCCCGCTTGAATAGCTAACGATACAAATATTATAAAAGTAAGTTACCTGCTAGCTATCTGGAGTCACATGTACTTAAATTCGGCCTTGAAAATGAAGCCTTTCAAGGTTTCACTTTCATAAAATCCGATTTTCTTTACAGTGTCCAAGTAATAGAAGTTGTGTCACTTATTTCACATACCATTAGTGGATTTATGGATGTATGAACTTCAGAGGTTCAAAGGTTGACTTACATCTTACTGAGATTGTGCTGAATTTATAGATAATTTATATTTCATATTTACTTCCATAAACAGGCCAAGGTGAACAAATTTAGACAGGTTGTGAACCCTGCTTGTTTTTCAGACAGTTAAATACTGTCACTTTCAAAGTTCACTCCAAACGTTAGGATTACTTAGCTAACCTTTTTGCTACTTAAGCTGCTATTGTTTGGTAGTGTGAAAAAAAACTCACTTTAACATTTGGTTTTGTTTTTGGGAGCAAGGAGCATACTAAGGGGAGGAGGTTCTTGAGCTCACCAGGCTCTTCTCTCTACTTAAGAGATTAATTTAAAAATAAAAAAAATATTGCTGTAATGAATGAATTAAAAAAAAAATAAAAACATGGTTCATTTAGTAGTCTTTACTATTTACTATTTACAACATCATTAAACAAGAAATTGGTAAGAAAACGATCTTGAAAGGAACTGATTTTAAAAGTTGATTATAGAAAATTAAATGAAAATTGTTTATATTTGGATTCAGCTGAGCAGGGACTCCCTAGTGGTGCTGCTGGACCTGAATGGGCTTCCAAAATAAAGACCCCAGTGTCTTCTGTCAGTGGGACATCATCTGGGTTGATTTCCAGAGTGTGTCTGGGGACACACATGTCCATCACATCGTCCATCAGATGGGTTTGCAGGGCTGACAGTCAATAGATGACTGCCATGTCACAAAGATGTTTTCAGAAAGAGACATGAATAGAAGACAGTGCATAAAAATACAACTTCACAACCTTATTCTGACAAAAGAAATCTCGCCACAAAATATTTAAACCTGCAAAACTGCTAATACAAAACTTATGTAAATAGAAATTTTACAGTTCTTTTGCTTGCCTGTTAAAAATAGTCGTGGTCAGGAGGTACCTCCTACAGGGCAGACACATCTGCGGACAGCTGGTCACACCAGGGAGCACCACTGACTGCCTCCAAACCACTCTCCCCCTCATCCTGTGCCACATCCTCCTCAGGTTCATCCTGCAGGATCATGATGTCACCGGCTCCACACCCTGCACTGACCTCTTGTAGGGAGTGATGAAGGTGAGCTGGGGTTGGAGGCACGGATACCCCGTGTCCACAAGGATATAGCGCCCTGGAGGAGGGTAGACTGAACTCCTGTACAATCCTGTGGTGGAGCTCTCTGGAGTCATGGACTGACCCAGGCCAGACCATGTAGGTGTCACTGGAGCGGCCCTGATGGTTACACACAGCCTGCAGAATGATGGAGGGGAACATCAGGGCCGCCTGGTGGCCTGATGTGGACACAGCAGCTGCTTTTCCGAAGGCTGTTTCTTGCCAGCCTTGCAAACCCACGGGATTTTACCTCCAGGTCTTCTGGGGTCATCAGGAGGTAGATGACCTTGTGGTGAATGGCCACCACCTCCTCAGTGATTCTGTGGACGATGTGGTGGACAGTGGAATGAGGCAACCCAAACACTCCAGAGACCACCCTGTATGATGACCCACTTGCCATGCTAGACACTATGGTCTCGATTGTGGCACCACATCCGTGTTGATGTTCCTGATTCAGTAGGTCCAGCAGCACTGCCAGGGCCTCCCTGCTCAGCCAAAAATCAGGCCATGTGTCCTGCTGGGTGAAAAATCTGTCCAACACAAGAACACTGAGGGTTATCCTGCAGTACAGCGGTCTGCCCTGGTTTAGGGAAAGGAGAAGAAAAGCTCTCAAGTAAACAATAGCTAGATATTAAGTGTGGAGAACTAATATTCTATCTTTCTATCTATGAACTCAGCCTGTTTTAGCTGATTAATGACGTAAAGTTAGGGTCATTTTAAATACAAAATTATATTGTCAAATTCAAATGAAAATCAGCCATATAAACTTAATGTTAACTTTCTAATGTTAATGTCAGTGTTGGCTAAAAGTATACAGCTTAACCAATCTTACTTTACTTAGCCTTGGTCCTCTCTCATCCTCTCTCATAAAAAACACGCCGGCATTGGTGGTGAAGCATCTCCATTTCCTCTTATGAAATGTAAAACAAAAAGTAATTAACATCAAAACTTATGGCCCCATTTGTAGAAAGTATTTTAAGTTGCTGATAAGACCAGCACTAGCAGCTGTCAAGGTTGCTTGGCGACAGGAGCGGCACCTTGTGACCTAAGGGTAAGGGCGTGCACAGCTGGGGACACAATAGGAGATCCTCCGTAGACTAGTCGGTCTCATTTAACAATGGGTGTCATTTTTGGCCTTAGAACTACCATGGACACGGGTTCACAGACTCTGTCCTTCGAAGGATGCAGCCCCTGAACTGGGACAGAGATCATGGCTTATGGCTGATAGTGCATTTACCTGTTGCATCTTTGCTTTTACTCCAGTTTAGATGTGGTAGGTCAGAAATCCGATTTGACACTCCAGGTCTACAGACTGTTACCGCTGCTGGCTGCGGCGCTGTAGCCTACACAGAGCCATCGGATTGCACTTGACAGCCGCCCTCTTGTGGTAGTGACTTCTCCCAGCTTTGCTCCACCACTCTGCACAGAACTGCGTCAGGCAGCTCAGGGAGTAGCAGCAATAGTTTTCTACAACTTTGTATATGAACTAATAAATTGAAGCAGGCTGTGGCCGATGAGTTAGTTTTTTCTTTCCTTCTGCTTTCACCAGAGATAACACTGACATAAAATTATTAACCATTCTTAAGCGACCATGTAGAGCAGACAATGAGTTTTTTTTTCTCCCCAGCCTTGTATACATGGGTGTCGTTTCAGTGTGGTACGTGTTATACCTTAGCTTCATAGCCAACGGTGAAATATTTATAAACATTACTCACATGAGAAATTTGTTTTGTCAAAAACAGATTAGGATATAACGTAAACTTCACTATCAGTGAGGGTATAATGCACAGATACAGATGCATGCAGCATGTCCATACATTTACATTGAGATGTGTCCTTAGGTAATGAATGGAGCTCAAAATGTCTCTTTCTTGTGCAAGTTGTGTGAATGACCATTAGCATGAATATGGATGGGCTGCGGGGTGGAAAGCAAAGTTTCCATCAAATTCTAGTGATAGAAGGATAAATGAAAATATGGTCACAGTGTTACCTTTAATGTTACACAACTGATTATCAGTCACACAGAAGCTGTAAAAGTGGTTTATAAAAAAGGTTATTGTCAGTCATATAATGCCAGTTACTCTGTGTTATGTGTTCACCTTCCGGTAGTAAAACTTTAAGACATCTAGATCAACAAATTAGTTCATCATTCAATTAGGGGAAGCAGCAGCCAGGACACCCAGCAGTTCACAGCAGGGCTGAGACAGGTGATGAAGAGACAGGGACAGGTGAGGTCTACAATGGCTTACCAATGATACCAGTGCAGACTGACTCAGTGAGCACTTATTCTTTGTATTATACTGCATTCTGCTCAACATAACATATTTTCTGTATTTGTGGTTCTGTATCAGCTGTAGAAGTACGCTATTCAAGCAGTTGTCTTGGCATACGTCACCATAGGAGGGGAAGAAGTCCTTGTACAACTAAACAAAACTGACTGCCTTACCAGTGATTTGGCAAAAAAGTGCACAGTGTTTAAATCCCCTCCACCCCCCATCATTTTCCCCATCCCAGGACACTGTGCCATACTTTCCAGACTTTGACTTCTGCTGAAATGATGTCAGTAATTGTACAATGTGTTTTAATTATGTCAATTTCCTTATCCACTGTATGTTTTTTTCCATGTGTGCGAGTAAAAAGCTTTTTCTCAGTGTATTACATGGCCAAGTAATCCGGTTTCTCCAGCAACTGTATTTCTAATGTTTTCTGAAATCAGATAACTGCTGTAACTGGGGAATAACCCGTTACTAAAGTGCATGTAAAACCACAGTGCGAGGAAGAAAGTGAGGGAATAAAAAAGGGAGCAGAAAAGAGGAGGAAAGAGAGAGTGAAATAGGCAAGGGGGAGAGGAAAGAGACAGTAAGAGAGAAAGGGACCAGGAGACATGGAGAAAGAGGAAGAAGAAAGGCTGACAGAGCGGAGAGAGAATAAGGGAGGAAGAAAGGTGGAGGGGAAGAGAGATGGTCAGAGTCAGACTGAGAGGGAACGGAAAGAGAGAGAGAAGGCAGAGAGAGGTAGCGGATGAATGTAGCTCTATTCTCTTCTGCCGCAGCCGACCGGGCGGCGCACGGGGCGGGGGGAAGGGGGTGGACTGCCGTGGAGTTCTAGGCTTGGCGCGGGACGTTTCTGGTTTCGAGCACCGCGGATTTACTCCTGCTGGCACGCGCATAGTAACAAAAATGAATATGGAATGATAACGGCCGACAGCGTGAGATGGGCAGGCGGTGAGATCAGCTTTAACTTCCCTCGGTGGCGGCTCCGCTTCGACATGGTAGGACAAAACCTGTTCGGGTACAATAACCTGTCCGTTCCTACCAGTGTGTGGTTCGGTGTTTTCCAAAAAAAAATAAATAAATAAAAAAATAAAAATAACAGAAGACGCAATGCGAGGAGCAGAATGGTTGCTACGCAGTTTCAAGTGGAGCAGGAAGCGGCGGTAGTTGCCTCCGTTTATCTCCCACTGTCCGCCAACCTCTCTCTCTCTTTTCTGTCTTCGTTTTCTAAGCAGTGTCCAAACAGCTCGCGCTCTAGTCCAATATGTTCCGTTGTCTCTTCTCTCTCCCTCCTGCCAAACGTCAGTGACAAATCTGACAGAGTAATGCTCCCTTGCTTATCTGCAAAGGTACACACCTGGTAGAATATGATTTGATGGCTAGTTTGAATAATCCCGATCCGCCCTCCAATTCGGCATACATCCAATACAAGCAAGCATGGCTTATTTCAATAAAGTCTCAACTTTTTTAGAATTGGTTCGCCCATTATGCCCATGGTCGTCTTCCGGCAAAACACAGAGGAAGGCGGAAGCGAACCGCAAGAACCGATTGTAAAAGTTGCTATTTCACTGGAAAAGGTGCCGTTTTGGTGGGTTGTGTTTGTGCCGAATTGCTCATGACATTCCACCGAGTCGTAAGAAATTTTTAGTCCTGTCCTAGGAGGTGTGTACATTTATCAGTAAAGAAGGCAACATTAACTGTCAGAGTTTGGGGCTAATTTTGGAAATAGCCTTCTGTCCGCAGGAGGATAGGAGGTACTGGGGCTACTCGCTCTCTGCCCTACCGCCAAATGTGGTTCTGTCCCCGTGCGGCGCGTAAGGAGGCCGACAACCCGCTGCCTCCGTTGTATCTGTCACTGCTGTGGCGGTTGAAAGTTGTTGAGTTTTTTGGGGGGGTTGTGTTGGGTGCGCGTGGAGTAGCAGGCCCAGCTGTCCCCCTTCTGTTTTGTT
>OMLF01039659.1:31771-43860 GCA_900302615.1 Holocentrus rufus | reverse complement strand
CTCGCTTTTACCTCTCCGATCGAGCCCCCCGCTCCGACTTAATTACTGATTAAATAGACGCGTTTTTCGCTTTCCCTTCTCGTCTGTCTCCCCGTACCCCCTCGGTGTCTTCTTATCTTTGAGGAGGGGTGTCAAGGACTGGAGGAATGCCCGTTAAGAGAAGGCTTAATTAGGAGTTTAGACAGCCGAGAGCGCCGGTTGTGTAAGAAGTCCCCCTTTTGTTGCAGAGTTCTCTGTCAATCTTGGTGCGGGGATTTGTTGATGTGATGGGGTTGAAGATGAGGAGGGCTTTCAGTGTGTGTGTGTGCATGCATGTGTGTGTGTGTGTTTCCTGCAGGCTCCCATTCAACCCATCACTCCCGCTTTTCCACCGATGGGCCTTCTTATGTAACACGCAACATCCTCCTTCCTCCTGCAAAACACTGTACAGTATGCAGACATTTCTTGGATTTGAGTGTGTATAGGTGGAAAGACACACTCTCTCTCTCTCTTCTCTCTCACACACACACACACACACACAGGCCACACATCTCTCAGACTCTCTCCACAAAGACCACAGAAGAGCTGAGTGGCTTGTTTCGGCCTGACCCTTGTGGTTTGGGGAGTAAACTGTCGATCGGCCTCGCTCTTTGTGACTGACTGCTCATCTTTCATCGGTTCAATACTGCATTCCTGCAGATGACAACAAAGAGAGTAAACAGTAAGCAGTTTGGAGAGAAAGTACTCATGAGCTCGGGGGCCTGCGGTCTGTATTCCTGCTCTGACATCTTTTTTATGAGGTGGCATGATAAAGAAATAGTAAATAGTAAATAGCAAATAGTAGAGATGGAACAAATACAAGACAAATATGGCCTAAACCAATCTGTGCATGTGCATTAAGGGAGTTCAGGCTCTTCTGCACAAATGTGCTCTTCATCTTTATTTATCTCACTCTCGTGTGGTTGGAGTTAGGGCGAACTGTGTGTGCATGCAGGTTTCTAAATGAACAGTAGTTAACAGGGTCAGCTAATGGCTAACATTTTAAGCCACAAAAAAATGGCTAAAAGTGTTTGTGCCATTGTCACTGCATGAATACTTAAAATTGTATTTGCAGACCTTTAGTCCACTGTACAATGAAAAAATGCATTGAAAAAATAACAGCTACACTGGCTGTGTCATATGTAATTTCCATTAACAAACTAATAATCCAGTCCAAGAGCAATATGCATTGGAATACATTGTTGTTGCATTTTGTTGTGGATGGTTTAAACATTTTCAATAAGGTTTTTTGTGACCCTGTTGACTGCTATTCGTTTAGCTTCCTGCTCACAGTGTGGTGTGTAAGTCACGGCACCTTATGTCAGTGAATTTGATCCATGTCTTTAAACACTGCAGAATAACTGTCCCGTCTGACTTCACACTCGGCTCGGATTTCCTTTGAGATGCTGTTTTTTTTTTTTCATTATGGCTGAAGCTCGGCCCCGATTATTGGCTGCTACGGGGACTTGTTTGTCCAAAATGGAGGGCTGACTTATTGCTCCCTGGCTGTTTTTCCTCTCCTCCAACCCCCATCAAATGTCAGGTAACCTCCCCTGACACATGACATCCGAGCCAGCTTTCGTTTGTGACAGTCCGCCCGGAATGGCAAACCCTTTTCCCACGGAGCCTGTTCTCTGTCAAGTAGCGGTTCCTTCAACCTGGCCTGAATGGCCCTCAGACAGGACCACTTGTCCTCTCCAGACTCTTCAACCACATGTCCCATTTGGCCCCGTATTTGGCCCATTTCTCCCATCTTCCCTCGGCCCGTGTCGATTATTTGTTGATGGAAAGACACATTAGCCAATCGTCCGGCTGATATCTTTCCTGACGCCCGTTGTGGATTTTTATCTCCCTATATTTTATCTACCCATCTTGCTTTTTTCCCCTCTCAGTCCTGTTTGTAGCTGCAGCCTCAGACAGAAATGCCATATCAAATTTGTTCCCCCACTCCTCCGAATTCAGCAAAAACTGAAGCAAACACAGTGAGGACAATATTGATCCTCGGTGGTCTCGGCAGGGTGTTGAAATGAATTTATCTAGCTGTAAAACACTTCATCCTCAATTAGATTGTTTCTTAATTAGATTTGTGGCACAGATTATTTGCAGTCAGTGGTGAGGAGGCTGTAAAACAAGCTGATAGCGTGTGGCGTGATCGATGCCGCCGGGAGCTGACCTTTGCAGCAGGTGGTGGAAATGTACATTTACATATTTTAACATCAGGAATGCGCTTCTGGATTTTCTTTGCGCTCGCCCCCTCCCACCCACGCACACACGCACACTTAACAGCCTTGTGTGTTTTGATAGTTCAAAGAGGCATGAACTGAAATTAATTCTGCTGGTGCCAACTGAGGAGCAGAGCGCTCGCTCTCTCCGTTTCACTTGAGGCTTGACGTTTTGCCATTTGGGAATGTATTTGCCCGACTGTCCCATCACCAGTTTAATTTATTTACCCACTTATCGATTCAGATAGTTCCTTGCGATGCATGCCCCTGTGCAAATTATTGGACTATACTAGAGTATTGACTGTAGAAACCTTTATTGTGCCATCATCACATAGGCCTGCAAGCCGGTTTCTGCTAGCAATGCATTTTTTACGCTCACAATCATACAGGCAGACAAGCACAAATATGCACAGACGCATGCACAAACACACACACACACACACAAGCACCTGCACCCTTCTTCCCTCACTCACTCGCTTTTGCACTCACATACAGGCGCACACACACACACACACACACATAGAAAGCCTTACACACATGCGCGCCACACTTGTTTCTTTCATTGCCTCTTGAAATGAAGCATGCAGTGTGGCTTGCTTGGTGTGAGACGGGCTGCTTTTCTTCGCAGCCCTGCTCCAGCTTGTCTAATCCATCAGTTGTGGAGAAAGCGCTAGGCCAGGCATTTTCACTAAATCCCCCACCGTCAAAGTCATCAGCCCGCCTGTCTGTCCCCACCTCAGGCCGCTGCAAAGGTTTTAACGCTCGCGCACACACAGGCATGCATGTACGCACATACAGACTGCAGACAGATATGCATATACACAAATTCACAGAGACACACAAATATATACTGCATATACAGTCAGTGGGGCCTGTCAGCTCTCATCTAATCAGGCCTGAAAGACTGAAAATGGGCCGCTGTCAAAGACATTTACACCCCACCTGAACACACTCATACCAGGTGTCTGCCATGCATGGCATTATGTGTGTGTATTCATATCTTTATATAAAAAAGCTGTTTTGGTGGATGCTTTTAACCAAAACACCTTGATGTGACATGTGCATACATTTTTTAGGGCTGCCTTTAATGATTATTTATATGTACATCATTTTGATCAATCAATTAATCTTTTAGTGGAAGATAGAGAAACTATCATTGTGAAAGTAGGAACTGATTGGTCGGGGCATCTCAAGGGGAAAGTGTGTTTTGAAAGAGCTCAGGAAGCTAATTTACCGTCTCCGCACATCAACATGGACCCGAGTTTTGTTTCAAAACCGCCTCTGTATTTTCAGTCGGGTTTCCTCTGGGGAGACAGCAGACACTCTGCTGCTGTGTTGGTTGATATGTGTGGAGGCTGAGAGCATGTGGTGATAATGACGATGCGTCCGCACCTACAATTTGTTGTCTTTGGTCTGAATCAGAGGGGAAAAGTTTGAGTTTACTGCATTTTTTATTCAGTTCATTTAAGTTCACAACGGCCAATTACAGGCAAACCAGAACCTGTAAACAAAAGTCACTTGGACAGTCAGATAATCTGTTTATTGGACTGAGTTTTGGTAACTTGCCTACCTGTGAGCTTAAAAATAAAAATTCCAACTAGGGCTGCAACTAATGATTATTTTTGCTGTCGATTGATGTATTGATTATTTTCTCAGTTAATTACTTAGTGCATAAAATAGTGAACGGAGAAAAGGAAGACAATCTTAGAGATCTTAGTGAAGCTGGAATCAATGTTTTTCGTTGCCTTTTTTGCTTTACAAGTGACTAAAACGATTAACTAGTTATCAAAATTGACTGATTGATTAATCAACTATTTGTTTCCACCAGTGTTTTTAGTATGAGTGGAAGCAATGGGAATCAAACCCCTAACCCTGCTAGTTAGTGCCTTGCTTTAACTTGTATCTTAAATCAACCTTTTGGCTTACCTTTAAAGTAAAAAAAAAGACGAGCTAAAATAGTGTTTAAAATAATAAAATACTTAATATTTAATAAAAATACTTAATGATACTTCGTGTTTAATACATCTTTTTATAAAGTAAATACCCCAAACATAATGACTTGTTTTGTGTACAGAAGACAACAGAACTCATTCTGTGATTTGGAAACATTTTGTTGGGTGACAGTCAAAGGACAAAGTTTGGGTCACAGTCGACGTCATGTGTGTAAATCCTGATGTGTGATGATGAACATGAGCACTGATCCATCAGGAATGTCTCGTCCACTGATAACGCGCTGTGACTCTGTGGCAGGGCACCCAGCGTGGGGCCGAGCCCGGCCTGTGACGCGCCACATGGTGAAGTGATAAGTGTGTTATGTGATCGTGCTTCAGCGAGTCTCCGTCCACCCTGACAGGACGCACGCCGGAGCTGTTCCCTCCGCTGGAATGCAGGAAGCGTGCATTTAAAAGTTTCCTGTCTCACCCTTTTTTTCCCCCCTCTGTCTTAATGTTTACAAAGCTTCAGTGAACAGGGCTTCTGTTTTGAGATGCCCTGTAATTATCCTGCAATCTGACAGCAGAACATGATAGCACAGACAACAGATAAAGCCTGTGCAAAAAATAAAGAAAAAAAGAAAAAAGTGGAGGACACCAATATATGTGTTGAAATGAGTGTTTGTGTGTGTGAGATAGAAAAACAGAGAGAGACCATGTTCACAACATCCTCCCACCACCACCTCTGTGTGTATACAACATTAGCTATCTGGCAAACACTGTTACCTAAAGCGCCTGGCAAGTAGCATGAGTGTATGCATTTTTCAGGTCACTACGTGAAGCGTTTTTAAACACCAATATATAATTGTCTAGTTAATTGTAATACCTTGATATAATTCCTGTAAACAAATGAGAGCGCCGTTGACCTTTTTCTCACACCTCTAACAGCATCACAGCATCTCAAACACTAATGAACAAACTTCATTAACAGAACATGTTTTGACAATCAGCTAGGGAGAAATGCATTCCTATTACTGAACTGCTATTGAGTCAGCTGTTATATCAACCCAACTTTAAACAATGTTCCATTTATTTATTTTATGTAACTAAACTTAATGCTTAATGCTGTTTGTCTAATGTTGTTCACAGTCCACTGACAGACTATTGACAGTAATTTAAGCATGTGTACTTAAGATCAGTTTAAGCTAGCTTCACACAATGCAACTTCTACGCCATTTTTTGCAGTTAGCAAATGAAACTTTTACTAAAACTACTGCATGTCAACAAACAACATTCTAAATGATGATGCAAACCCATTTCACAGTTTTCATTGGACAGTTGCCCAGGAAAACTCAGGTGTATAGAAGTTGCATAAATCTGCATTTCAGTAGCAGCATGTATAGCTAACCTTACAGTTAGATATCAAATTACAGATGCTTTGTTGAACATTTGTCAAGAGTCATTTGAAAAAACCTATCTGGCAGCCTGCTGGTGTGATTCATATTGACAGTCAGCTGTTGAATATCCATTTATTGTTGAGAGTAGTCGACAATGGAAAGCTGAAATAAAATTAAGTGACTGTGTTGCTTTCTGCTGCAAAATGGAAGGTTGTGGTCATGGCAGAAAGCGGTAACATCAACAGGTACAGGTGGACTGATGAGGAAATCAACACATTCCTTTGTTTCATGCATGCAAAGAAGGAAGCAGTAATATTACACGGGAAAATAGATGCAGCCATGCACTCATCGCAATGACGACGTAAATTTTATTTGCTTAAACAGATTTCATGCAAATGCACCTCAATTTGCTTTATTGCAATATTTAATTATTCACTTGCAATTAATATGAATGTTTTATGGAATGCAGCTTTGCTCTCTTTCATTTTACTGAAGAGGATAAACATATGGAGTTATTTTTCCCTCAAACATCAGCTGTTGCTCCAAACTCTGGAAGCTTTAACTCCATTTGCAGGTGAAGAACAGCGCCCCCTGCCTGTTTTGTGCCATAAAGCGAGAAGCAGAGCACAGTTTCTGCATTTCCCTGCAGTCCAATGTGGTTGCTCCCAATATAAAATGCATTGCAGAGGCTGCTAGAGGCTGACAGTCTCCTTGGCGATGGTGTTGTTTGTTTACTCTAATTATGCTAATGTCTTAAAGGACACATGGTATTAAAATGCTATGCGTAGCACCTTTAACATGGCTGACCCAGTTGTAATCCAACCCCTGACCTTCTCATTGCGTGTGTTTTGTTCTCTGCACACGGAGCCATACAGGACCATGCATGCACGGTAGTTACATGTAAACAGAGAATGCACTTGACCCGGTTTGAGGCTCTGCTTCTACCTGTGCTGATGCCATCGATCTGTTTACACCCCTCGGCCTTAATGAATGCACAGGGGAGGCTGGAGAGGCGGCGTGTCGGATTAAAGGAGGTCATACTCAAAACAAATGTGGCTAATCCTGGGACTTCGCATTCTGCTGCTCTGTGTATTCTGCTCTGCCTCTATGCGCTCATGTCTCTCTGCCCAAATCCACCTGTATCCTGGCATCACCCCAGCTCAAACCAAACCGAGGCACGTGCTGGATTAGACTGGCAAGGTTATTCAGCCATATAAACAACTGAAGTGTCCTTGAGCAAAACCCCGAATCCCCCGCCAGCTCTGAACTCCACCTGACCCCGCGCTTCGACCTCCCTGGAAAGCTGAAAGGCAAATTTCTCCTTCAGGGATTGCTAAAGCATCACATAGCTAGTTATTGTGTGTGTATTAATAAACATCACCCATTATGGCACAGTGAGCAAAACAAAAACAAGTGGTTGGATGTCTTCTGGTGTCATTTCAGTCGTGGAATGCATTGGAAATCAGGTGGAAAAAATGAGATCATTAAGATATTTCTTTCTGCTTCTTCTCCTCTGATCATATTTCTATACTTGGCTCTTGTCGGCTGTACGTGATAGCTCCAGGGTCACAGCAGGGAGGTTTTGTTACGTGTTTTGTCAGGGTGCTGTGGCTCTGATACTTGCACTCCTCACTATCAGTTGCTTGTCACGATGATGTCGGGATGTCAGATTATTCTGCCGCTGCACTCTGCGTCAGTCGCTCCTGATAAGAGTGACAGCTAAATTGTTTAAGGGGGAAATAAGTAAAACTTTTCCTCTCTTGTAGCAGAAAATGATCACAGTATATCTGCAGGGGGGGTTGGTATGGATGCGGATCAATACCAATGACTCAGCAATTACTTGGCAAGGTGTTGAGAGTTTTGGCTTTGGAAACCAACTTTCTGGCCTGTTCTGTTTTTGGGCTGAACCCCGCCACACCTTACTCAGATTTTAAAATGCTTTTAAGTCTAAAAACCCACAATCTTAAACCATAGAAGAAGATAGCATCAGAAGATTCACTACATGTTTCTGTTGGATCTCTGCTCTAATTATCTAAAAAATGTGACTTTATTGTTTGTGTCAGCTTCAGGCCACCATAGTTCAGGGGGAGGACTGAAATCTGAGAACCTTTTCTGTTCAGCTTCACTCTCTCATAGTGGTTCTTTTTATTTTGAACTCTTTAGTTAGTTTTAGCTAGTTTTATGACTACTTTTCTTTTTTTATTTTATCTTTTATTATTTCTTTGATTCTTAATTCAGCCAAGGTTTTTATTTTTTAATTTAAAATTCTCATTTTATTATTGCTAATTTATTATTATTATTATTATTATTATTATTATTATTATTATTATATTCTCATAACAATTTACATTTTTATTTATTTTAGTATTTTTATTTCATTTTTTATTTTTATTTAAATTTATTTTAAATTATTTCATTATATTTGTTAATTTGTTTCTTTGATTGTATTTTTAAACTGCAAACCTGAATACTTAGAGGTCCACTTCTATGATTTAACAAACTAATTGAGCCCATACAGAAGTACGTTATTAAGTTGCAGAAGCATAGAAAGTCGTTCCTAAGATGAAATACAACCACTCATACAGTTATAACATTTTGTTCCTATACTTGTGTTTTATTGTCCTTCTATTATGTTTAACTGTGCAGCACATTGCACTGCATTATGAAAAGTGCTGTATAAATAAAATTAAATCATTTTTAGTTCTGATGATGAGAAAGGTCCTAGATTACTTGGTGCCATTTAAATATAAACATAACAGTCAGAAGTTATTCACTGACTTGCGCTCAGTTCTTAGTTTATTGTTAAATGAAAACCTGAAACAGTTTTTCCGCACAGAGGAGCTTGTCCTGGTTCTTCTGTCCTCCTATTTGTCACTGCAGCTCGGTCAGGGAGGCCACGACTTAACACCGACGCTCCCTCCCCGGCTTTCCTCGGTGGAGAGATATGGAGTCAGAGGTGAAGAGGGATGCTTCGCTTCACTTCTCTCCCTGGGAGAGCGGCGCTTCAGAAGGTCACGGCGAGGCTGCGAGTCTGGCTGCAGGAGCGTAGATACAGCCGGGGAGGAAGATGGAGGGCACAGCAGCGTGTTGGCAAGTTCTGCCCGGTCCGCCGGCCGCAAAGTTACCGACAGGAAACACGGAGCAGATGTCGAAATCATGTCTGACATGGTGCAGGGAAGTCTAACCTCCTGGTTTACACAGAGTTTCAGAGTCTGTGGTAATGAATTAATGGGCCAGTGAACACAATGAATTTGTCGGAGTGCTGGTGGGAGATATTTCAAACTTAATCTACTTCTTGCAGTGAGGAGTAATGTAAGGAATTACTATTTAAATTTCAGTCACAGTGCGGTTACTAATCAGTTACTTGTTTCTATTGCCTGTCCATCACTCCCTCGTTTTCCCTGATTCATTTTCTACCTGAGTCGTCGACATCTCTGAAACGAGCTGAGGAGAGAAAAGACAGACAGGTTTACCTTTTCTGAACGGAAGGACTCACAAGATACAACTAGAAATGAGAAGTAGTTTGATACTGAAACAGGACGACTTCATTGCTGTCATTATCTCAGGACTCTTTGGCATGGGTGAGTTAGAGTTCATTATCGATTGCATAAAAGATTTAGAAAGAAATAGGACAGTGGCGTCAACTGTCACGGTGAATCAAGTTGACACTCAGTGACACATCTAGATGCTGCCGATGTGTGTTGTGCATAAACAGGGCAGCCGTTTTGACACACGTCATACGCCGCCGATATGTGGTCACCTTTAACCTCATCAATTCGTGGTACGCGCTCTAACAATAACTTGAACTGAATTGTGTTTGTTATAGTTAACAGTTAATATTAACCCTAACACTTGGCTTTACTAAGTTGCATTATTTTCACATAAACCTTTAATGATGGAGGAATATAATCTTCACAGTATTTGTATCCACAGTATAATCTGCTCTTCTTTTTTCTTGTTGCTGTTGTTGTTGCTGTGCTGATATAAATCTGGACCTGCAGGGTACTGGACCGTCCTCAGTACAGTACGAAGCCAGCAGGTGAGACCAGACGGAGGCAGCTGCTCTTCACTCACATTGCCGGATCTCCATGAAGTGTGTCGATGAGTGATGTACGCTGGCAGCTCCAGTGATGTATTGAGCAGCGGCCATGCTTTCTCACAAGTAATCCTGGACTGATTATGACAGCTCTCCCTCTCCCTCTCTCCCTCTCTCTCTCTCTGCCTGAGGCGCGCCCTTCTCTGATCGCCCTTCACTGCCCAGCCGACGCCACCGCCTGAGGATACGGGTGTGGGGTCTTGTCATGATGTGACCTCTGACGCCGTGTGTCAAGGGGAAATGGCATCTCGACTTTCTGCCGTTCGATAGCCAAGATATCTGGGAGATCCTTACTGCTCGTTTGTAGATTTTTTATTTTTTAATTTGCATGAGCCAAAGGAGTCCTCTAATTAATTGCCCATTTAATCCAATGAAAGGAAATACATTTACTGTTTAATTGTTGTAAAAATGCTGCATTTTTAGTATATTTATTATATTCAGTGAGAGGAATCAGCAGTCTTATCACCATGCTGCAGTGTAAGCACTGCAGATGCGGTAAATGTCTTTTCCTCAAGACTATGCAACAGACGCCTGGCCCTGTTTGCACTTCCTGACTAGACTCAAATATTGATTTTTCAAAATGCCAAATAGTGGTAGGAGTAAGGGGAAAATGTGTATATTGTCATGCAGGTATTCTCTGCCTCAGGAGCCTGGCACTAACGCAGTGCACAGACAGCAGTTCTATTTCTCTGATTTGTTTTGATTTTGAAGTGAAAAGATTTTAACTCTTTAAGTACAGCCTGGTAATAACATGGTGAGGGCTACAGGTTTAATTCTCTGACAGTTTATACACTCAAGGCATTCTGGGTAAGTGTCCAGCGTTGTATTCACTGTTAGACAGGGTGTCATTGAAAAATCTCAATGAGATCCGAAGTCTAAAAAAACAGAGAGAGTGCAGATTAGAGTCCTGCGAGAGAGTGGAATGATGTTTTATTGACAAATCCTATTACTTTATTATCCTATCCTGTCCTCGTCTAAATCCTATTACTTTATTTTTTTAATCCTCATCTGTTATTGGTTTGGATTGGGGGTCTAACATATACAGAGGATGCAGCATAAAGTGAAATCAATGAGATCCTTAGTACAAAATGAGAGAAAAAAAAACAATTTTTAGAGAGTATGTTTGATTTATAGAGAATGACATTTTATTGACAAATCCTATTTCTTACTTTAATCCTCTCTAGTGATGCACTGATACTGAAACTGGTATTGGTACTGTGCTGATGCAGGTCTAAAGTGGAGTATGAGACATTTTACCCAAATCTAATATCCAATACCAAAAGCCAGTAATCTGTCAGAAATAAAAACAAACTTTATTGATTTTCTCCTTTTTTGGCTCACAGCCTGTATTTATCAAATGGTGGGAAAATGGAGCATTTATATTAAGTGTTTTGTACAGTGACCTCAAATTAATGATGGAAACTAGGTAGGTAATGGATCAGGTTGGTGCTTAAATCTTGTATCTTAAATCTTGCATTCCTAATCTTTATCTATGACTGGTTTACAAGATTGAGGGTCAAATTATACAGATGGAGTTAAAGAGATGCACTGTAAAATGGGAAATTAGAGATGTACCACCTTATCACTGAAAAAATCTCCATCCTTAGACATTTAGTCTCATATTCAGTGTTTCAAAGATGTTTTTCTCCAAACAAGGTCAATAATCTGCCAGTGGGATGAGATAATCCCACTTGTTTCCAAAGCTAATCAACTTGTTTCTAGATTTTTTTTAAAATCAAGTGTCATTTTCTTGATCCTAGTGGGCTGATCTGCTTGTTTCAACATATTTATACTTGTTCTCAGAAAAATTCCTCAAACAAGTGAAACTGCATTGGAAACAAGTGGGATTATCTCATCCCACTGGCAAAAAAAACAAGATTGCAAGACTGAGTATGAGAGTAAATGACTCTGAATTTAAATAAATTTGCGTTGCACCTTTGCAGATAGAGAACATTGCATCCGTCCAAAGTGCATTACGGTGCAGAAGGTGTGTGTGCATGCAAGATTCACTGTCCTGTGAAAATGTGCATGCTGTGTGAGCGCACAGCTGGAGTCTTGCATGTCTTCATGACAGCATGCAGGGCGGTCGCGTGTCTTCCCTCTGATGTTCTATCTTAAGATATTTACTGTCCAACCTGCAGCGCGAGGTGCACGTAACCTCTATAGCGAGAGGGTGACAAGGGCGAGAGACCTTGTCTTTACAGCAGCGCCTCCCCTCTGTTTCGTGACCTAACACATGACATTTGGGCCACACGCCTGTCGAAAGCCGCTCACCGCACAGCGAGCTCATACAATTTCAGCGTGAGGTGCTCTAATGGAAACTGATCCCCTCACCTTGTCAGCGTTCGTGCTACACTTTAGCCTTTGAGCTATCTTGGACCGCCAAAGGTGCCAGGCGTCGAGGATGCAACAAAAGCGCACGAGC
>OMLF01039659.1:19460-29643 GCA_900302615.1 Holocentrus rufus | reverse complement strand
GGTTGCTTTGTTTTAAGGGGTCACGAGCAAAAACATTTGAGAACCACTGCTATAGAGAGGAAAAAAAGTGATTAATTCACTATTATGTTTCAGTCTTACTACTTTGAATCTACTGTTCAAGTACGATCTAAACAATTTTATACTTTACACAAACAAAAATCTTTTTTCATACCAAGGATTCAAGTTTGAAAACTCCTGCACTATGAAACCAGCCCCATAATATGGCATCTTAATTAGTTTTACCCTTAACTTTACCTATCTAGAATTAAGGACTTTTGTGCATGGAGCAAGAGGGGTGAAATGGCCCATTGAAGGATACCGACTTTTCTTTAAAAAACCCTGGTTGTTACCTTCTTTTAAAATGCTCATCATCCAGAATTTCAGATTTGGGCAAAGTTTTATGCTTTTATGACGAGTTTGTGATTCCCATGAGCAGCAATTTGAAGAAAGGAGCGACACCTACTACAGAAACTCCATAAACAGAAAATTTAAGGAAAAATACATCAAAGCCCCGCCCCCACACTGTTTGATTGACAGGGTGCAGTGCAGAAACGTCGCAGCAATTAGCACAGAAGACGCAGACAAAATTTAAGGACTGCACACGACCTAAAACATCGAGCTAAAACCAGATCACCAGCGCGCGCAGCCGAGCGTGAAGCAGCGGAGTCACGCTGCTGTGGTATAAACCTCTGCCAGACGCTGATGCGCCGCGCAGGAGACGCTCGCCTCACACGGCAAAGACCCTGACGGCAAAAAAGCTCATGTTCTGCCGCGGCTTAAAGAGATAAAGCGGAAATAACCCATCACTGCACTGATGAGCCCGGCTGTAAAGAAGGGCGAGGAGAGAAAAAGCCAAAGAAGAGGAGAGGGGAAGAAAAAGAGCAGAGAGACATGAGAGAGAAAAAGAGAAAGAGAGAGAGAGAAAGGCAAATAGGGGACAAAAAAGTTAGACATTGTATATGGATGAGACAGAAAGAGAAAGAGAGGATTGAATGGGAAGAAGTGCAATGAGAAAGAGAGAGATAAAGAGAGGATCAGAGAGGAAGCCCGGCAGCGATGTGGGTTGTATATACGTTTCGCTCCTCTAACTCCACATGTCAAATGGGTTGGACCTGCTCCTCTCTCCCAGGGCCAGGAGTTTGCCCGCCTTTCCGCCCCTCAATTTCCAACAGAGCGCGAGTGTGTTTTTCCACTTCGCATTAAGGGATGATTCACTGGGTCTGCCGCGGTTTACCCTCGGCAGGATTAGAGCTGGAAGGCGTCTTATTAACTTCTACCGTTTGAGCTCCTCGTCTGCTAGACAGAGCAGCGGAGCTTAAGACAAATTACCCCCACAGTGCCTTGCGGATGGCGCCGCGCCGGTGAGGAACCGGGCCTGGGAGGGGCGGGCGGACGGGGCCAACAGGGGGGAGGAGGAGGACGACGAAGAAGTGACAGGGCGTGTGCGCAAGGGTGTTTAGCGTTCGGGGTTGCTAGAATTTAATTTGGGCAGGGCAAAGTGCAAGCAAGGGCGCTGAAGAGGAAAGAGACACGGAGACGCGAGCTCGGTTCGGTAACAAACACTCGTGACAAGAGATTTGAGGCTGGGAGTGATGGGAATAAGGTCACGGCGAGCGCACATCCTTCACGTCTTGGAGGGAAAGTAGACTGGAGGAGCATTTGAAGAGTTTGGTAACTTGGAGAATAATGCGCTCGCAGAATAATTAAGCCCTAAGCCTCTCTTGCACAAATAGAAGTCGTAACATTAAGTTTCTTTCACTCACCCAAAATGCATGACAAATGAACCACAAATCCCCGGATCAGCGGGCACTGCAGTGTGGTTTTCAGGCACTGATGAGGAAACGGGGATGCACTGCGGGATATAATGACGTGCAGGTTTGCAAAGCTCCTGTTTTTTTTTTTTTGCAATGTTAAATGTTAAGACAAAGACAGGGAAAAATCAGGGAGAAATTGCTGGTGTGTAATTGGAGGTTTCTGCTCAGTATGCATGGGATATGAAGGCATTTAAGTGGAACCCGAAATCCTGGGAATAATATAGGCCCATCTTCTGTGCAATTTCACTCTTGATTGCCACTCAGCAGGTAAGCCAGAGCCACTGATTGCTGTGTTATTTCTGTTTTTCATTTGTTTTGACTCTTTAATTCAAAATGGATATCGATTCAAAGCAGAGGAAAATATTTCGGGAGAATTATTGCTTCACTTTTCTTTTCCCACTCACTTCCCTTGTCCTCAATCCCCTTTCCTTCTCCTCTGTTCTCACTTGCATTGGTTTTGATTGACACAAGCAATTAAGAAGATTCAATTGTTTATAATTGATTGATTTCCGTTGGCAAATGCATCCTTCCCTCATATAAATGTTATTGTGAACACAATGAGATGGAACGGTTTCTGAGGTGCTACCGAGGCTTTAGGCGCAGGTACAGCAGACAGTGTGGTGGGATGAGCTTTTAATCAATGCTAAGCATTATCTCCGCAAAACAAAATAAGTCAAGCAAATTAAGCACTTTGAGGGAAACTGTAATGAAAACCGAATCATCTGCAATAACACTTTGGAGGACAATTTAGTATATGATTGCAAATTTAAATAGCTACTTTATCTTTTAAAGGGCTTACATTTCTGTCATGCTTCAGGGGAATGCATAATGTTCTCCAACGGCACAAGAGGCAGTTTGTCATCCCAAACTACTCTGAAAATTTTGCCATCAAGATGTTCCAAAAGGGTTGTGTCAGCGCTGTGAATATAACAGAGACACTTTCCTCAAATCTATTTGATTTAAGGACAGAAGAACGACATTATCTTTCCCTTTTTTATTACCAAGAATACAAAAAAATATCTACATTCACATACCACTTGCTGTAGCATGACTGACCACATAGATTTCAAGTAAACTCCACCCAATCAGTTTATCAAAATTATCTTCCTATTCCCCACAGCTTGAAAATCCCTTTATTTTTGTTTTTTATTATTTTTTTGGTGTTATTTTGCACATTTTTTTCTTCCAAAATGTCCTTTTTACATTTGGCACTTGATGCATTTCAGCAATGTCTCTTGAGTCCATAGGATCGGAGGATTAAGCCACATTTGTGTGGTGTGAGATATGACGCGGCTGAGACGTAACAACAGCATCTGGAACAGGACACGTCGAGCCTCTTTGCTGTCGGGCTCGGGTTGGCACGATGGTGGATCCGCAATGAAAGGCTGCTCGTTCGGCGAGTCGGGCCGTGTGCTCATCCAGGTAAAGTAAGCGTGAAATGTTGGGAGATATGCAGATCTTTCCGCTCTGAGCTGCACATCTCATGCAGGATTTGACCGCCTGCTGAGTCTACATCCGGCTCTATTACATCGAAAAGCTTCCAAAATGACTTCACTCTTGTCCTTGTGAATGCTTTCGGGGAAAAAAACAGAGCTACAATACAAAGAGTTCAAAATGACACAAAAGGAATAATACAATTAACATATCAACCTTCATAAACCCATGTGGAATTACAGCGTTTACCATCTCCTGTGCATGTCATCAGACATTCAGAGATGCATTGATACTTGTTTTTCAGACACACCGAAACCGAGGGCGACTACATCGTTTATGTTACAGCATACATGTGATCTTTTAAAACATTTCTTCTCTGCCACCCTGCGACGTTACAGCGACAGTAAGTACATCGTTGGTTTGAAGTAGCCAAATAAGTTAGCGAAAATATAAATACAGCACATGAAAACGAAAGAAATAAATTAGGACAGCCACATACTGTATGGAGCAAAAGGGACCAAACTGCAGTTTTCCAACAAAGTAGCTGCAACAATGACAGGAAGTCATCGCTTGAATCTTTTTTTTTTTTCCTTCCTTAATGCAGTGGCTTGGGTCATAAAAAAAGCAAAGTTCATCCCAAACCACGCAGGAATCAGCATTTCAGAGTTTGTCTCCCCTGTCACTGCAGGTAAGGTAGGAGTTCCTCTCTCTCTCTCTCTCTCTCTCTTTTATTTTTTTAAATCTCAGGCATATATCACTGAGCACTTTGAACCAAAGGGCCGTTCCTGTGGCTCGGTCAGTCAGGGAAGTTAACGTGTGCTTTGAAGCTGTTCCTTTGCAGGCCTCGTGAGGCTGCCAGTCCATCCCTCTCTGAAGCCCCTCTCTGGGGGGAGATTTAAAGCCGGCTCACACCACTCCTCCAGGCACCTCCGGCCTTCAAGGCTGCTGGAGAATCAGGCGAGGCTCAGGCAGGAATACAGGCGCTACAGTCAGGGATGTGGAGCCGAGCACACCCGTTTGTTTCTTTCTCGCTCACTGTTTCTGTTTTTGTCTCGTTTTCGTTCGTTTGTCTCTATCCATCAGTGTCATTTTTTCAGATTCTAAAAAAAAAAGGCAAGGTTCTGTTATTCCCCTCTACCACATTGGAGGATTGTTTGTCTCCAGCACCCCGTACATCTCGGCTAGCTTTTTGAAGCGAGGCCCCCAGTCATTGAGATAGTCGTACTCGTGGTCGGTGTTGGAGGTTCCCGACTGGAGGGAGCTGAGCGACTCGGCCACTGAGCCCTCCCCCTCGTAGGCGTAGGTCTGCAGGGAGTCGTACGGCGGGGCGCACGGGTCCATGTCGGCCTCCAGGAGCTTGGCCAGGACGTAGCCGTGGACGTTGCTGTCCCCGCCGCCTCCCATGACGCAGGCCTGCGGGACGTAGCGCGACAGGCTCTCAATCTCCGGCAGCATGTCCTGCCTCATCTTGCCCAGGTGGTGGTGAGCCTCGCGCGGGTTCCACATGGCGGCGATGTCGAAGGCCTCCGTGTCCTCCTCGCCGCCGCCCTCGTCGTCGTAGCGCACGATGTTCTCATGCACGTTCTCCTCCTCGTCGCACAGGTAGGGCTTCTTGCGGTGGGTGCGCAGGGAAAGCATGAGTAGGATCATCACTAGAAGGAGGGGAGAGAATAAAAACAGTTAGCATAGAAACAGGACAGGACGGACGAATTAGAGTAACGACATGGAGGCCATTTTGAACACTTTGCCCACAAAGATTAGTATGTACTGTATATAAACCTAACAGTTTTAAAATTAACCAACAATCTTGGCAACAACAATCACAATGATGACTCATTGTGATCACTCAAATTTGGCAGGGAATATGGCTAGCTAATAGCTTGTTAGCTAGCTTGTTAGCTAGCGATATGGGGGAAGTATGTTAAAATGTGAAACTACGTCCCTCCCGATTGTTGAAATTTGCCTTTAACATTTGTCAGAAGGGAATCTGAGAAATGATAAATGTTTTAAATGTTTTTTCTTTATAAACAACATTTGGGAAGAGCTGCCCTTGCTTTTCCAGGCAGACTTTCAAAATAGCCACAGAAAATGTATGTTTCAAGTATTTAAACACACAGGCTACATTAAAATAAGGTCGCTGCGTTTTAAGTACATCGGCCTGTAGCCTTTAAGTAGAAAGCAGACTGACAAAATACGGATTTTAAATTAAGAGAAGTGTAAGAGACATCCTGCTGCAACAGCAAATACAATCATTATGTGCTCTCGGTTTGATTTAGAGTCCTGTAAACTCGACTGCATTAAATTATTATAGGCTAAGGCTTCATTAGTAAAACAACACAAAGTTACAGAGAGAGGGATCAATAACTGATACTCAAAACAGTTAATGTTGTATCACTTTCAGAATTTGGTACTGACTTTGTAGCTAGGTATTAAATCTTGAGAAATCCCGAGACAGACATGTAGTCAGGCTGCAGGGGATTTTTTCAAATGCAGCTTTCAGTGTGGAGTAACAAAGGCTTTATTCAGACAGGAAGCATAAATACACTCGCAGTTTTTCTCTCCAGATCTGACAGGACTGGGATAATTTCAATCTGAAGAGGAAAAATAATGCATCTCTGATTGAGTTTGAGGACAAATGATGTTTGAAGAGGATAAAGAGGCTTCATTCCTGGCTAAAATGTATATATGAAGAAATATACAGTTGCTGGACAGAAAACATGACTTTAGCTGGCTGCATGCTTTTCTGTTGTTACTATGACAACTAATGACAGCAAACCTGCCTGCTGTCTGAACATGCAAACCCATCCCAGATCGTCCCACCAGAGTAAAACTGTAATTTGGTTTTGCCAAAGTTTCTGCTTCTCCTTCTTTCATTGTGCTGAGTTGAGTGTTTTCATCTCAGCGCTGCGTTACGTTACGCTCTGCTTCCTGTCAGTCACTGACAAGAAGAAATAGAAATCTCCTCCGGGATATAATCCCTCAAAAACATGTTGCCTTGGAAACTTTATTGTACAGGAGTTTGCAATAAATATTCTCAAAACATCCTAGTTGTTGAGTGTGACCCTATTCTTCAGACTTGTCATTATCAGTCTTTTTAAATTAAGTGTGTCATTCCAAAAAGCTACTTATTCCTTTGAGGAAAGGAACTGTTATGTGATTTTGTTTAAAAAAATGCCATTAAGTGTTAATTTTTTAATTAGTTGATAACATCAGTAAAGAGTTTTACTTTCACGCCAGCAATTTTGTAAGAATATGTGGCACATTTCCACACTGTGGGTGTTTCATTATGGAGCGAGACACTTCAAATATCACTGTTATTAATATTAATTGAATATTGTTGAATATTGTATTCACAGTGTTGCTGTCATGTGAAAACCTCAGTAACCCCAATTTCATGTTTGAACTTCTTTTGGGAGATTACATGGCTCCTCTAAGGGTTGAGAAAATTGCACGACCCTCTTATGAAACTCTTTCCCAGTAGATAAACTCAAAATTGAATGAAATCAAAGTTGTTTTTTGTAGTTTGTAAAAAGTTGACATTTTGGAGAGCCTGGCAGTAACAATATATCAGATTGGAAATGCTTCCATGACAGAAGGCTGCTGGCTCCTCTCTCCACAATTAACTTCATCACTGTAGCGCGTTATAACTCACCCAGCAGGACGAAGATGCAGGCCAGGATGGCGATGAGGGCCCCTCTGCTGAGGCTGGCAGGCAGGCTGTAGGCCTCGGCGTTGCAGGACATGGCGTTGCCCTCCGGGTCGCAGCTGCAAACGCGGATGGTCAGCGTGCTGGTGCTGCTCTGGACCGGCTGCTCGCCGTCGGAGATGAAGATGGGCAGGTAGAAAACGGTCTGGTCTTGCTGGGACCAGCCGCCACGCCGCGTCAGGATCCACGCTGTGTTGTCTGCAGGGGGGAGGGAAGCAGGACGGGTCAGGTTGAGGTTAAGTTCGTTTTTGCCGCCACACCGACGAGCCTTCAGAATTTGCTCATATCAGTCTCAGAACAGATTCAGTGACAATATCGCTGACATTTACAGATCACAAGCTCCACTGCACAGCTGAACATAAACACAACAGACAGACAATGCAGAGTGCGACTCTGAATAAAACATACATTCAGGTTCACAGAACATGTCAGCTAACCACGACAGAGCTCGGTGTCATGGGAGTTTGAGAGCTGAGGATTTGTGCGACTGGTGAGAAGAAATTATGATTAAAGGTGCCACATGGAGCCTTTTAACATCAATAAATAATTACCAAATACATTTTGAGGCTTTGGTAATAAATGAACTGTCGGCATCTTTTTTTTTGTATTTTACACTGTGAGCCACTGGTGCGGATTTGGAGGGAAAGCTGAGAAAAAATTGGAATTGGAGGGAAACTTTAGGGAAATTTGGAGGGAAATTGCTTTATGGCACAAAACAGGAAGAGGCACTGTTTGCAGTGCAATTTTGGAGAGTTTCTCACAATGGCAGATTGTAGGAGTGAAAGGCTGATGGATCTCTCATGTGACAGAAAACAAAAAAACATTTAAGCACAAACAATGCCGCTAGTATGAGATAAAGGCTATCAGTCATGTTGACTACAGTCTTATTTGTTTACTACCTGAGCGCAATCATATGACAATCATATGGAAACGTTTTTGAAATTCTCTTTTTTCCCATCCACACTAGACCGGTGTGTTAAAGTTATTCACATTAGAAGATGTATGAAAGGCCAAATAGAGAGAAAAAAAAGATGGACTTTCAAATTTACCTGGCTAAGTCTGACAAAGCCTAAATGCCTTGCTCAGTGGCTCCTCAGCAGCAGAGGCCACCAGGTTTTCCCAGCAGCGATTAGAAAATGAAACCCTCAAATTACAACCCTGCTGCTCTAACTTCGAGGCTATACTGCGAAGCCCCATGCCAAGTGTTTGGATTTGTGGTAGTGATGCGTGCTGGCAGTGCAGCTGAGCAGTTCGTGTGCTGATTGTTGGCAGAGGCGGCTGTCTGGACCGCTACCTTGGTTGTCTCTCAGCGTGAAGTTTGGGTTGTTGGCGGCTTCCGGAGCCAAGCTGTAGTAGAAGTGTTGTCCGCCCAGGGGCTCATCTGGATCCACTGCCGTCACCGTCTGGATCAGCTGCATGACGTCAGCAAGACACAGACATGGGCACAGAGTCAGGTCACAGAGGAGGACGGGCATGCAGATTAGCATCTAGGATTGTGGTCACGTACGCATTCAACCTGATGTGCAAATGAAGGGTTTTAAATGTTTTATCATTTATGCATTTTAAAAATACTCTGGATCCAAAAGTTGCTCAACCTTTCATCACATCACAGTCATATATGCACCAAACATATATACCCCCTGTGGATATGCTGATATATATGGCACATATAGATGTAATTTATGTAAGCTATGTGCATGCATGGAAATAACAAATTGTCAAAAATTGTAATTTAGGTTGGAAATATATTTCCATATATGAAAATATGCCAAATCTGACTGAATCTGACGTTTTATATGGAAATATTTAACATGAATGTATATGCAAAATATGGAAATCCACTATATGTTCATATTATATCGCACAAAGGAATTCTGCAAAATCCACTGGACTTCAAAGGTGCTACATGAATAGCTTTGCCTTGGTGCTATTATGATAAACAAAAGAGACAATGGCTTAGATGACTGGTAGCCTCTATTTCATAACAAATAAAAAAAGAAAAGGAAAAAAGAAGGATCATCTAACAACCAGAGGTTCACGTGTTTGAAAGGACAAAGGACAGAGTGTCCATTAACAGCCATTTGTCCTGTGAGAGTGTCCTTGAGCAAGACACTGAAACAGCCATTACCTGCTGATTCATTGTGAGGCCCTCTGGATAAGGGCATCAGCCAATTGCTTCAAATGTCTAAGCTGTAGCACACTGTAACTGTAACGCTCTGCGCTGCAACTGAAGAGGTTTTGTACCTGTCCTGCTTTGGCGTTTTCACAGACATAAGCCTCAAAGTACTGCGTCAGCGAGGGGGGATTATCGTTCACATCCATGACTTTCACCGCCACTGACACGCTCGCGATCTGCGTGGGGTTATCTGTAAGAACACACACACACACACAAACTGGTCAGAAGTCTTCAGGCTGAGATACGGACTCAGGTCCAGGATCCTGCTGAGCTCGGTTCCTGCCTCTCTTCATCTTGGCCTCGTTTACAGTGAGCCTGCAGCACATTAGGGCTCCCTCCCACCACGATTACGATTCTATTATTCTCCATTACCAATCAGCAATTTGCATACCTTAACCAGCTGTGTAATAGGCAATAGAAACGCAATTAGTGGGCAGTAACTACTTTCTCAGGTTTCATCAAATGATCAATCAATCAATGGCATAACTTTGGCCCTGTAGGTCAAAGCTGCACGCAGACATGTTTTTCTGTTAGTATGCATGAGTGTACATGTAGCTGTGTGTTTGTTTATGGTCGGTGTGTGAATGCAGGATTTGAAAGAATACTAAAATGTCCAGCTAAAGTCAAAGTACTGTTAATTTGCTTTACTGCTTTAAGTTTTATTGACGTAAAATCTACTTTCCATATGAGCTTCCATGAAGGTTAAAATGCTTATCTGTGGTTCAAATCCATCTTTACCAAGCATCCTTCCTGTCTAATGAAGCAAAAAGGCTTTACCTAGAATTTATTGAATGTTTTATTTATTTGTTTATTTTTATTTAAATATGAGAAACTGAACCTGGAACCAAATCCTTCAGAGATTACTCTTGAGACGACTCCTTTCCCTGTGCCTGTTAGTCCATCCCCGTCCCAGTCTGTGCCCTCTCTTGCCCTCTCTGTTTCCCTCACATGTTTAATTAGCCACGGCGCGGGAAGTTATTTAATTAGTCATTAATTCAATTACCCTCTCCTTTTAGGTGTGTCTACCAAACAGAGACAAACAGACAAACAAAA
>OMLF01039636.1:4632-30803 GCA_900302615.1 Holocentrus rufus | reverse complement strand
GTTTAAAAAAAAAAAAAAAAAAAAAAAAACTGGGAAATACATTCCTTAAAATATATTTTCTCTATATCCATGCACCTGGGGACACATCAGTGTTGCTTTTCATGTTTATATGTTTAGCTACAAAGTGAATAATAATCATAAAAAATTAATAAATTTTAAAAATTGTGTCAAATTTCCTTAATTACTTTTTTACTGCAAATTGGATTTGCAGTAAAAAAGTTTTGTTTGTGTTTTGTTTGTGAGTTTATTGGCACAAGTACAGGTTTACACACCTTGAAACACTGACTGGTTCAAATGACTGGCCTGTTAAGTTTTATTAATTCCTCACAAAACCTCTCAAGAAATTCACTCCTGTACATTTCTCTCCTGGTGATTGAAGCTGTTCTCATGCTCTTTACGAAGCTACCTTCCATCATGTAGGATTCAGCTTTTTCCGTTATGTCCTGGTCTGCTTGTCCGGTGGCGGTGAGATACTGGAGGACGTAGATATTGGGTGCAAAGTGGATCATATTCTGCTCCCCGCAGCCAGAAGGCATCTGGATCAGAGAGTCCAGGCCGGTGATGGATGGGCCGAGGATGTCACCTTCATCACCGAGGAAACCAGACAAAACAGAACGGCGGGGATGAGCAATGTTTACCCATGGGTGACAAACAACCAGAGCCGAGCCAACCTGAACATTCAGATGTGGTGATGCAGCATCACATCACGCTGTGCGGGTGATCTATGAGGTGACAGACATTTCATTATTGTGCTTACTGCACATCAGAGCTTTAGTAATACAAACATTTATTGAAGCCAATTAAATAGAGGAGTTAAATGTCCGACTTTTTCTGGCTATGTAATGTTTGACTGACGTTCAGTGAAAAAGACAAGAAGGAGAGGAGGAAGATAATATCATAAAGCCTAGTACTCCACTGTACAAATAAATATACAATCTGGCTGTGATACTAAGTAGGGATGTTAATGATTAGTTGTTGACAATAATTTAATCGATCATGTCTAATTTGACTGATAGTCTACCAAACTTCCCTGCTTGCTCTGTTTGCTAAATGTATAAAATGTAAAATATGATGTGCTTTTCCATTTTCATGTTTCATCCAAGCTGACCTGCCATGAGAGCAACCACAGAACAAGTTTACACCAAAATTACAAGATTACAAGAAAATTACAAGAAATCGATAGTGAAACGCAAAGTTTTAACAGTAATAACTGCAGAGGTTAAAGCCACAGCGTCCAGGCAACAGATGGAACAAATCTATCTTATCTGAGAGTGACTGAGTATGACAAAGTAGGGAGAAAATGTCCAAAGGGTTTTTCCCCTCAAACAAGGCAGGGCTATTATTTTCCATGCAAGTAGAGGACAGTAAGATGGGTGGTGATTCAAGCCTCTTTTCTAATGTTTATCACGACTGCTACTTGAACAACAGACATGTTTACTGTGGCGGATAACAAACACCAGCCACCAGAGTAGCCTGTCAGCTGGAGCAGCGTGACAGATGTGCTTCACTGTGCAGCACAGAACATGCAAACGGGTGAGAAAATACAGATCAAACAGATGTCGACTGTAAGATGCTTTTCCCACCGTGTTGTTGTTTTCCGTTTTGCACGGAATTGTGTGAATCATTTTCAAAATCTTTTTTTTTTTGTTTTGTTTTGTTTTTTTGTCACTGCTGATGTGCAATGTGATATTAATGAACTTCCATCCAACCGAGCGTCTCTTCCTGTCCTGCTGCAGATGCTCTCACATGATGAAACACATTCACCGCTAACCGTGGCGTCTGGGAGCTTGTCGACACATCGTCATGGAAGTGCACATGGTAACAGAAAGGCAGGGGTTTAATCGTATTAAATTGTCTCTTAACACCAATATTTTACACCCTCAACATCTTAACAAGACCAGTTTCTCCCACACTGCTATCAGGACACTTGAAAGTAACGACACCGCATCTCACTGTGGATTAATAACAAACATCTTCCATATTCGGTGTCTGCACTTTGGCACATGGAAAAGTATGACCTCAGTTTATTGCACTCCATGTTGTCCTGCACATATGTGTTCCGTGTTCGGTGTCTGCACCTTATTATATGGAAAAGTACCGTCTCAACTTATTGCACTCTGTGGCTTTTACACATGTGTGTTTCATGATCGGTGTCTGGACTTCAGTACATGGGTAATTATTACCTCCACTTATTGAATTCCATTTTGTCTTGCGCATAAAGAAAATCTCCAACTTAACAAGTCACATAGTTTCATATTCAGTATTAAAACTTTTTTTTTTCCTTCAAACAAGTGAAAAAAATCTGCCAGCAGAATGAGATAAGGCCACTTGTTTCCAATGCAGTTTCACTTTTGTGTGGGAACAAGTATAAATGTGTTGAAACAAGGCAGAATAAGGCAGATCAGCCCACTTGGATCAAGAAAATGACACTTGATTCAAGAAAATTCTGGAAGCAAGTTGATTAGCATTGGAAACAAGTGGGATTATTTTTACCTCGTTTGAAGAAAAACAAATTTTGGACACTGAAGATGAGACTGAGTGACTTGTTGAGACAGAGATTTTTGGCAATGTAGTGTTTCTGTAGCAGAGCTAATAAATTAAGTCCATCACGCTGCAGTGAAACTGATTTGTTCTGGTCAAGTAGCAGAAAAGCTTCTATTCTTTTCCGTTCTGTTTAGATGGTTGTGCTGCTGAAGATATTTTATGGAAAGAAGCAAAAACCGCAGGTGATCAAAAGCAAATGATAGCAGTAATAGCATGAATATGTGTCCGGCCCCTGCCAGGTCATGACTCAAGGCTTCGCTCCATGTGTTTACATACCGACTGCAGTCACTCCAGCTCTCTCACTGCCTTCCACCACATCTGCCGGGAAGGTGAACGTGATGTCTTTGGAAAGGCTCGTTCCAGGGGGGGCGAGCTCCAGGAACAAAGTGGTTGAAAACGACTGTTCGAGTCCTTCAGGCTGCAGGATCAACAGCGATGAAAAATGGACACACACAAACAAAAGTGATGAGTAATACTTCTGGGAAAGGCAGAGCAGTAAAACAAGATCAAGATTTCTTGGGTTGCAGAGGAGTGGCAGACAAGGGCAGGTTACATTTGAAGAGATTCCTTTCTGAAATGCTGCATGTGTTTTGGAAGTTACACGGCTTCTTCTGTAAACTAAAGATGGCAGGTTCAGTCTTCACCATTGAACTTCTGTTGATCTGGACACTGAAGCCCAAAGTTCTAATTTGTGAATCAGCTGTATAAGATTCAGTGTAAATGAATATGGCCTCTGTCTTATTTGCAAGAAAGCTTCCTGTCACCTTGGAATCCTCATTAATTTTAGTCAATCACTTACTGATGAATTTAATTTATACATACAACAGGTTAAACTTCACTTAGAAGTTACCGCCATTCTGACTGAGGCGATGGTTGAGTCTGCCATTAAAATAACAGTCTATTCAGTATGTTTTCATGTCACATACCCCATGAAACAGAAGTGACAGATGGAAAGAAAAAATAAAATAAAAACTAAAAAAGCTGTGAATGTTGAGAAGCAGCAGATCAAATTTGCCAATCACATTAGATTTAAAAAAGTGTTTTATTATGAAGAAAATGTCAAGAAGCTCTATTCTTTATTCTTCTTGGGAAAATTACTTTTTTCTTTAGTAGCTGTACTAGCTACTAACAAAGCAGCCTGTATAATTTTCACAGCACCTTGACTAGAACCATCTTGCGTATGGCGTCGGAAGCCACCGAGGAGATGGCTTTCACAGAGATGGGAATCTCTCCAAGGACCAGCGGCTTTATGGGAATGAGGACGGACGCGCCGCTCTGGCTGCCCACAGAGAGGCGGCGCACACTGGCCATGGAGAGCCCCTCATTGTCCGGGAAGACGAACTCAAAGGTCTCACTCTCTGCAACAATCACCATGACCTGAGAAAGAAAGGCGATGTGAGGAACCCACCCAGATCACGTTATAGGGGTTTGACAAAGAATAAAGACAAAGAATGCAACAGGAAACAAGAGGAGGTCTTTTTGGATATGTACTTTTGGATATGTTCTTAGATCTTTTTTTTAAGCTTGTGCCAGATTAATGAGCAGCAGCAAACACTGATATGTATTTCGCGACCTCAGAGGTGAGAGGTGATCAGTTTAACGTTAAAACCTCTGATGCTACACTAGATTATAGCAACATGATACTGATCACAACCCTGTGAACCACAGCCAGCATCACATGATCCTGCCACTACCACATACTTTAGGACAGTCATCTGAGGTGGTAATCAGACCTTTTGTGTCCTACTACTTGTATACACAATGACATACATCACATTCTTAAACTCATCAGACTAAAAAGAAGGTACAGCCTACACTGTAATCTGAGCCAGTAATCCAAGACCTTTCATATTCTCCTTTTTTGTGTTCATAATGACATCTATCACCCTGTTGAACACAGAAGAAGATGTAAAACAGCCCCACTATTGTGTGCACAATAACTTGTGCTGAAAGCATTAGTTAATTAGCACATCAACAAATTTTCAATATTCAATTAGTTATTTTAGTCATTAATCATAAAAATTTGCTGATTCCACCTTCACTAAGATCTCTAAGATGCTGGGATTTACTTACGTCTCTGTTTGTTACAAAATTAATACGTTGGTTTTTTTGGTTTTTGGCTTCTTCATGTGAGAAACGTTAAGCACTGTGTTAATTAATAATAATCATTAATAATAATTAATAATCCAAATTACAAATATATAAATCAAAATGCTACAAAGATAGCCTTAACACAATATTTAGGCTGCCAACACACAGGGTCTGGTGTAACTGAACAGACCTGGCTTATTTCTGTGCTGTTTTTTGCTGAGAACTGATCATATCATCATTGATCCATAACCATCACTTTCAGTACAAGAAGCCAGCAGAAGTGGCTTGGAGTTGTATGGTAATGGTAATATTAACATCTAGCTAGCTGGCTAGTTAGCTAGCTAACAGTTTGTTCAGGTTAACTGAGCCGTCTCTTGTCAAACTCCAACTCTTGGTGGATGTGCTAGCTAACATGCTATTTCCACCCCACTAACATTCTTAAAAATAACTGCCTTAATCCACGAGTTGATAAAGAAAGTTTGGGTTTGATGATGTGTGTCAGAATTTTTGTAATCTGAAATGGCGTTAAAAAGTTGACTGTTATTAAAAAAAATCAATCAAACTCAACAGTACAACTATTCTCTTGTGTGGCTGCTCTCTGTGCTGGACGGTTATTTTTAACAATGTTAGCCAGGGGGAAGTAGCATGTAAGCTAGCACGTCCACCTCAATGGCAGGTGGCTAACTGTTAGCATCTGGAGCTTCCAGCTAGTTTCTGGTACCGGGTATCAGTGAGAGGAAGACGGCACCACCACTGTCTTATGTAACAGCTGCAGGGTAAGCGAAATAATATCAAGTTAAACTTATGACTTCAAGGTTAGACCATATGATAAACCAAATCCATATCACATTTCTATTTTGCTCCTCTACAATGCAGTACAGCTGAGAGGAGAGGAGAGTGTCTGACCTGCAGGTCCTGTGACAGATAGTTGAACAGGATGACCTCCAGCACCAGCTCTTCTCCACGGATGATGTATGCTGGAAGATTCAAGGACAGGAAGAAATCCTGGAACACTGTGAGCTGGGAAAGAAAACCAGAAAAGGTTCAATTTGGTGAAGAAATTTGTTCAGGTTGAAAATGGGTTAAGCTAAATTTATGATAAAGAATTTTAATGTCTTTTGAATTAGATTATGTCAATATCAGTATCAATATGACTCTTATTACTGCACAGTAGTTAGTTTCAATTAGTTACAATTGCAGCAACAACTCCTACAGCTATGTTTCTGCCGCTTTTTGTCAGTGACTGACTCTGTGGACAGAAGGGCAGAGTTACCTCTGCAGGCGTTTCTACAATCCCCAAGCCGAGGTTCTCAGACATGACAAAGGCAGTGGCCATCCAGGTTGTGATGCTGTCCGGCACAGTCAGACTCATCTCTGCTGAACTCGAATTACTGCAAAACATGTCAAGGAACCTGACTTTGAATATCTGTGCTCTCCAAAGAAGGACTAAATGACTTTGAGAAAATAAGAACACCTTATTGTTGGCCTGCTGAGCTGTCAAAGCATTAAAATAAATGGCAGTATCATCAGCATACTGTAATTAATCTGGACTAATTAACTTTACAACACTAAGAAAGTCAGTCTGTATCCTGTGTTGAAGATGATTTTTAAACCACAACACCAAAATATCTGGCATATGGAATCTACTCTCAGATATGAAACTAGGAAATAATCATTGAGGTTATTCGCAAAGACATATTGCAAAATTTGTTTACAGGGTCTATTCTTCAACAAGTTTACCTGTTAGGGGAGGAGGGATTCATGTGTACTCTTCATAGAAAATAGGTTTCATGATCATCTGCACCATTATTTGTCAGCACACTTTACCTAAAACAGTTTTCTCCCACTAATGTAAGAAACCCTTCACGTTGGACATGTTATGATGTTTTACTCATCCTTCACCCTGTGTTGATGTCCAGCCACAGCCAGGTCTCTGGAAAGTCCCAGCGTTCTCGTGGCTCCGGTTGCTGCTCCATGTTTGATTCGTAAACACCGTTGGGGAGGTCAAATCCCTCCCCTGCTGTGGGGAACAGGAGGATTAGTGATGTTAGCCCTGTTGAGCCGGGCTAAATACCGGAAAGGATGAAAGGATAGGTTTTCATTTGAGCTGATTCTTAAAACTTACGAAATTCAGGCCTTAGCAGAGGTCGCCTCCAGATGTGTAAATTGGTATCAGTTAACACCACAAGATCACATGTCTGGACAAAGACACAAAAGACATGACAAATAAATATGTTAACCTCCATGTTGTTTACATTTGGCTGGTACTTTTACCAGAAAGGATTTGCTCTGTGTGCTATAGTAAAATAAGCTTTAGCTCCTAAATGTCAATCAGAAATGACAACATGACAACAGATTGCTGTTGAAATGTTGGTTTCTGCTCTTTACATTACTTTATGCATTGGAATTACAGTGTGTGGCAGTCAATCTTCAGTTTTGGTTTTACTTTACCAACTGGGCCTGCATCTCAGTAAGTCAAGTGTGCATTCACTCCATCTTATAGTCAAAGATGCCTGGCATGTTAAGCAGCCAGGAAATGGACACACAGGAAATGATCGTGTACAATAGAGAAATCATGTGGTAGGAATAGCCAAGTACAGTCACAAAGTAAAAGCAGAGAGAAAAGTGTAGTTTTAACAAAAAGAGAATAATCATTACAAATAGAGAAGGGGGTAAAAGAGGGCTGTGATTTGGGGATACTGTCCTCCCCCAAGAGAAACAGGCATTTAATACAGTCATCATATCTATCATTATGACATGTATCTGGGGAAAAGGTCACCATGAAGATGGAGTAGGGATCTCCTCTTGTCATCAGATCTGGCTTGTCACTGCTGTATTCAGTCATCTCCTCCAGCACCTGTGAAAGCAACACCCACATCCTCAGAGCCCACTCCTGTTACAGCCCACAAAGACACACAAAACAGCTTGAAACAAAAAAGGGCATGCATTGTTAAAACCTGTATGACCAAGTTGGGATAAGACAGTTTATGGTGCTTCGGTTTACATCTAACTGACGGGGACAACAGATTGTGTTTCATTACCTGCAGGGAATATTATAACTCCAAATATGTGTGGGTGGTGGACATGCAGTTGAGAAACTAGAGCACATTAAACTGGAGAGGACGCTGAAGACTCCTGAAAGTTTCTGTCACTCACAAATGATAGGAATGGACCATTTTAAATATTCATTGTTCATTGTTCATTCATTAAATATTCAGATTCATTGCTAGTTAAGCTAAATGCTACATTTAGTATCTGGTCCAGGAGTCCCATGTAGCCTGTGAGATGAACCTGATGAACTGTAACATAAATCACTACAGTCAGGAACTCAATTCTTATGCCATTCATAGTGAATAATGTACCCATATCTTTTGCACATTTCTTAATATTTGGGTACACTGATCTGAACTGGGTCAATACTCCACTTTTCCCATAATTCCACAGCACCATGGGCAGGAAGAACCGAATTCTGGTCACTCAGTCAGGCTAAGACATTTCACTGTTCCATAGCTGTTAGCTGTCACTCTGCATCACAGTTTCCAATACTGGCAAATATAATTTTCCTGTCATACCTGTTCTTCATTGAGCAATATCTTATCAATATAAGGCAATAAAAGTTCTACTGATGTAAAAACCTAATACTGAAAAAAAATTCATATCTTAAATATGTAAAAAACACAAAGTACGGAGATGTGTTCACATGTGCAGAGACAGCCTTGCACATGTGTACCAGAGGAATCAGGAGAGTGTAATACACTAAAGTTAGAGCTCTGAACAGGCTGTGGGCCAGTAATCTTTCCTACCGTTTCCTTGGTGATGTCGTTGTGTGAGCCGGCCCAATGTGTGGCCTTATCAACCACCAGGATCCCCACCAGAGAGCCGGGCTCTGCCACTGACACCCTCAGAGAGACCGGCTCAGCTGGCTTCCGGCTGGCCTCAGTCCAGCTCACAGACACCTACCACACACACACCAGTCAGTCAGAAACCATCATATAACATTATATACTACTATACACCAGCAGACACAGTCACATATATACCACCATATCAGACACATTGTATACTATCACACACCATTAAACATCGTCAGACACTATTATACACCATTATTTATGAAATTATGTATCTGAAAATAAAGAGGTGTGTAATCCACAAAGTTGTCCTAGTTGCAAATCACCATAAACAAAACAACCTTCAAAATATATCTATTAGACATTCAGTGACAAATGTTATCATAAAGATTGATATTTGCTTAAAAGGTCTATTCTCCAAATCGAATACGGCGAGTAAACTGAACATTTTAATTCCTTGCTACCTGCTAATCTCCAAAAAAGCAAAAGTGATCAATCCAGCTAAAAGCATTACTTTGTCCTGTGGCTGTACAAAGATTTAAACAACTGGAGATACCTGGTTTTTAAAGACTTGGTTGATGGGCAGCTGTAGAGCATCATTGATGATCTCTCCATTTGAATGTACACAGTAGACCACAATGCAGGCCTCAGGAGCCCAGGAGTCCTCTGGGATGAGAATTAGTGGAAGAGAGCTTTTCCCAGCAGAGATGATCTGACCTCTGGACTTCACCTTTGTACACAGACACAAGAAAGAAAACACCAGGCCTTTCTCTAAGTGCATGATTCAGTAGTTTTTCTGAGCACTTTACTGTCACATGAACCTTCTGCAGTTGCAGGAATATTGCCAGAGTGCTATGACTCAACCCCTTGCCATTAGTTTATTTTGGTAATCTCAAAAGCTTATTCTAGTGTTGAGCACTCATGAGTTGCTATAAATGACAGCCTGAAATAAATACATTGAATGCAAAATGCAAAAATGTAAATGAATCATCAGAAAATATAATTTCTTCTCCGATTGTCTTGCTGAGGTACTTACCATGTAGTGAAGATCAGACATTTGGAAATTGCTCAAAATTTTCAACTGGAGAGGTAGACCAACCTTAAGAAAGGGAAGGATTTGGATATGATAAGGAAAAAGGCACAAAACTACACCAATTTAGACTCATGATATAGACAAATGTGGGGGAAAAGATGTAGATCTTTGCGTTTATATTTTGTGCTGCACTGAAATGCATTTTTCATTCCAACACCTGTGTGCGTGTGTGTGTGTGTATGTGTGTGTTTGTGAGGTGGTATTAGGCTAAGTCAACATGTACCTGGTACCTTATGTTTCCAGCATCATTTACCTGTGGAGACGAAAAGGGCTTCTGAATCTGCAGGTAGGATTTACTGGGGGAGGTATAGCTGCTATAAAGCTGTAGCATTTCTGTGCTATCCTCAAATGAGGCCTGAGAGTCAAAAAAACAGAAAGATGCATACTGTATTTAAGAGAACCTTTACTAATACACTACCCACAGAAATAATACACTATTCACAGAAATCCTCAATGTCATCTATAAGATGTTGTCTAAAACATCCCATTTTGTCTCTTGCGGTGGTTAACACTTTTGGCGTCCCACATGGCTCAGTACTGGGTCGTCTAATATTTTCACTGTACACACTCTGTCACAGTAAAATTACTCATGAATATACCATTTTTCTTTTCTTCTTCTGCACGATACACAACTTCACATAGCAGAAAAACCTTTCTGTGCTAATGAAGACTTTGAAGTGTTTTCCAGTTATCCTTACTGTGATGCTGAGTGTTTCAATTTTGTCCAAGAGCTGAATGAAAAGGGGTATGACTCCATCTAGGGGAACAGGGAACTGGAACACCTCTTCAGCTGGTAGGTCATGTGACAGGGGAATGCTCGATTCGGGAGGACCTGACACGTTTGGAAAACGGGCTAGTATTCCTTCCATGTCATCCCATCTTGGAGCCCATGGACTTTGTTTGCGCTGCATCACTGAAATTGTAACAGTCTTTCCCTGGTCCTCTGATGACAGGGGTTGATTTTTATATGTGGACACTTTCAGCTGTAAAATCAAGAAAACATTGAAAGTCTAATGTTAACTTTAATGTTTTATTATAGATTGATACAGTATAGTCTCTGCACCAAAGCCACAAAGTAAAAATCCAGTGCATTTATTGTACAAGAGGAATAAAGTATGGGATAGTCGTATGCATGCTATTGTAGATTTGATAGTGCTACAGAAAACAAGTGAGAAACCCGAATTCTATAAATATATCTGAAATGACGTGATGTTGTAGTCAGAAATGTTGCTATCCTTACCTGAGCAGTGAAATTCAAAGATGGTCTTAATATTTTGGGATAGTCATCAAAGGACAGTTTATATCTGTGCCTTGCCAGAGACACTGTTGCTGAACTGTTATATGTGAGACCTGAAAAATGAGAATGCTGAAAGTTTAACTTGGATTTTCAATATATTCTGAAGCAGTAACACATTTTTTTACTTTGCAAATACTGAAAGCACCGAGGTAAAAAAACAGACTTGTATTTTGAGCTACAATTAGCTATGAGCACTAATTGTCAACTGTAAGTCAGCCTTAAGAAATGATATGCATTTGCTCAGTATCTATTTGACTTAATACATTTTGGAATGGTTCTTTTACATTTTCCTGCACACTGACCCCTAAACAACTGAACCATAGTGTTGATACTGTAAAATAAAGAAAGTTTACCTGTTAGGTGTTCAGTAACATGAACCACGATAGTTAGAAGCTCTTTTCCCATGTAGACTTGGGACCACAAATCTATAAAGCGTTTTTTCATGTCATGGTAGTCGGGGACATCAAACATAAAATCTGTGGTGCCATCAATCTAAGTAGAAGTAAGAGTGATATTACATATATTTTACTAACATTCACACATGCAACATTTAAAAAATGCATTTGTTATTTGTGATAGTTGTGTGTATATTAGTCTAGGGATTAACTGCATAGCAACAGTTCAGACAGATAAACACACTGTGACTCTTATTCAAGATAATATCCATTAGTATTTTTCCTAAATAGTGTTTGGTGTTGAAAATTGTCACAATACATCTTTATTGTTTATGTCAGTTTGTTTCCAAATCATAGAGAGATGACATACCATTTCTTCCTGATCATAAGGTACTTCAATGCCATGAAAATAATGGAGGAATGTGATATTCATGTGTCCCTGGACAGGCTTGCCATACATATACCTAGGGATCAGGAAAGAAATCACTATCATAACTATTCAAAGTGATACAACATCACAGATGCACAAACATTAGAAAGACAGAAGACAGAAACTACATTTGGATGTGTACAACTGTACAAACAAGAAGCAGGGAACTGCTCATAAGGAACATACAAGCCCAGTGAGCGAGTTAAGTGGATGTGTAAGGTACAGCATGTTATGAATGACTCACTTCGCTGTGACGGAGCCCTGGAGACTTTCCTCATAATATATGACAGCAGGTGCCTCTATCAGGACCTCAAACTTAGGCAACACTGGAAACCAAACAGACAAACCATGAATTTCAACATCAACTGGTCAATGATGATTCATCATTAACGGTGTGTGCAATTACAGCACATAGCTGGTCTGGTGCATGGACCACTGGGCCTTCAAAAATGTATCAGTAATGTCAGTAAGTATGGAAAATGGATTTGAAAACCATCCTTGGTGGACTCCCACTGTATTACACCCATAGCTGGGCCTTACACAGGGGTCCCATGGGGTCAAAGGTAAAATTCCCTGACTTTTCCATGATTTCCCATGACTCAAATGCTGGATTTCCATGACCTACATAAACATGATAATCTCCCTTGACAAATATTTTAAATGTGTGTTATGGCCCATGGCATGGCTCGGGTTGGGGTGTGGTTACCTCTCTCTCTCTGTGTATATGTGTGTGTGTGTGTGTGTGTGTGTGTGAGTGGGTGTGAGTGGGTGTGTTCAAGTTTTCCCTCCAATAGCAGTAGGATGGCACACCTGCAGCTAGTCCCAATCAGGGTGTGGCCAGTATAAAAGGAGTCTCCCAGTTCCTGCCTCTTGCTGGCCATGCTGACATCCTTTTGTGTTGGTGCCCTGGTTGTGTGATGTGTTTTGTGATTGCTAGTTGTAGTGCTGTAGTGTAGATTTAACTGATGGATTTACCCCAAATTCTCCATGCAAACAGACAGCACCACATACTCTGATCATTACTGTGCACCAGTGTCACCAAAACCAATTTCTGTACATGCTGACTGATTACAGTGATAAGGAATATTTGACAGAAATTTCAACATAGCAGCATCCAGCTTTTGTTGTACAAAGAAAGGCTGGGAGAAATGCTCAAGACATCCAACAGCAGATTAAACATACGTACCATAATGAGCCACACTGAAATGCTTCTCACTGGGAACGCCCTGTGAAACAGGATCATTTTCAGAGATGTCAATGAGGACATTCAGTCATCCAGGTCATGCTGAATCTAGAGATAATACATCAGAGCAACTGGACTTTCTGTGTAATCTTAAAGATCTTTCACTACAGAACTGAGGAAGCTTTTTTGTGTTCAAGATTACACAGAAATTCTGTTATTTCAAGAAAGCATTTCTGTTGGTAGAGAATAGGCCAAGTTTACTCCTTAGCGAGGCGACTTAAGCAATTTGGTCTCAGACACTGAAAGAGAACTGATCATAGCTTAGAAAACGTCAGTGTACATATCCTTTTATACCTTTTTATAGTGTGCAATTATTTTATTGATTATTTCCTTGTAGACATGTTTAGGAAGAGAAAATCCCAGACAAGAACATAAATAGTTTCCCAATAAAAACCCACTGAGGGCAAATAAGAACTTGTCACTATAGCATGCTATACAGGATTTTGTGATTCAGATGTCGCAAACTTACATTGACTGAGGTCACAACAGTCCATTTGCCGAGTGGCGGGTTTTCAGACAACTGAAATTGTTTAGAGACGACCCCGAGAACGCTGTCCAGACTGAGCCACTGTCTGATCATGTTCCCTCGGGGATCCTGGCTCATATGGAACATGGATTAAAAAAAAAAAAACAGACAGAAAAGATTATGAAAATGCTGTCCTGACTTTCACCTTCTGCACCTTTCCTCTAACATCCACATCAGGATCCTGCAGCATGTTGGTGCCCACCTTAGTCCAGTAGCACAATATTGTAGATGTTGATTTTTCTTTGGGGCATAATTACCACAAATACAAAGAAACAGTATGTTAAAAAATAATTTTTATGTGGATATACTGATGACACACTCACTTTAATGGTGATATCTACCGGGCTCACGTAGGGTTTTCCATCCGGGTGAATGGATACGACACGGATCTTCACTTCCTGCCCAGGCTGGTAGCTCGACTTGTCTGTTTGAATGAAGGTGGAAAGGCCTTTGGGATCGAAGCTTAGCTGTGTTGAGTTGGAGAAAACTAAGACACCCCCTGTGTAACCTTTGACCTCCAGCCTGTATGGCCACCAGTAGCTCGACTCGCTGTGATGGATCTGCAGGGATTGAATATGACGATCAATAATCAACCATGTTAAAGTGGGTCAGACTCAAAAACCATAGATCCTGATAGTTCATTTCATATAGACTTTGGCTGATTTAAATGTAGAATATAATATTATTTGACATGATGTTACAGTAGATGTTTTTGCAAGTGCAAGAACACTCTCACAGACCAAATTATATGGGACCAGAAAACAAATGGACTGGAGTTTTTGTTGTAGAAGTATTTCTCGGAGGCAAAACTGTTCTGAAGGTAGAGATAATCTGATTGGTTGCTTTAAACCTTTGTGGGTGGAGCCAAAGACCCATAGTTTTTTCAATAAGTTCACCACTGGGAAATGCAAATGGCAAAGAGGGAACTCTGGTCAAAACCCTAACCCTCGACATTCATGATCTTGGGATGTCAGCAGGCTAGCTAGCTAGCTAACTTGGATAGCTACAGACTAGTACAGCTAGTTTAAGCTTGAACTGTAAGCTAGGCTAACTAGCTAACCTAGCTAACTTAGCATGGCTAAATTGAATAATATTTCAGTTAGTGGCAGCGCACTAACCTTCTTCCTCTTTTACCTCGTCTTTTTCTGTGGGCCTCAATCAAGTGTTTTGTAACTAGAAAAACTGTTGCTCTCTAGCTCTGCCCACAGTTGTTTAACTCACTTCAATCACATTATTTCTGCCTCCAGAAGAGTTCTGCTTCTGAGAAATGTGCAGAAATGTGGGCTAATGGACAGAGACAACAGAGATGATTGTTCTCTCAGGAACAATGAAAGGCTGTGAAACCAAAAACATGATTGACCATGTTGTTTGTGCAAGTTTGAGATCCAACCTGAGCGAAGACTTCTCAGGTGTCTGTAAACAAGAGGATGGGAGGCTGAGACCCTCAGGCCTGCAGGCTATAGTCCAGATAACAGGCGTGCACTTTGTATCTGGTCAACATCTGTTTGAATTTATGTGTTTGTATCTGTTTCCATCTGACACTGTTAGTTTATACTTCCAGGAAACGATCTTTCCTGCCTACACTGAAAACAAAATCAGTTTCCTCTGAGTTCATTCAGTCAGAGCACCTCCATTACTGACCGAGGACACAGAGGAAATCAAAATAACAGTGCCATTTTGCCAGATTTCTTTCTAAGACACAAAGAAATATCGTCTTAATGTATAGAACTACTGATTTTATCATAATAAAGAATACAAAGAAATACATTTTTAGCACTGCAGCCTGTTCTATAAAACACAGCAGGTATCAAAACAGGGTCAGAGGAGGATCCAGATTTAAAAACCACTATAGAAAACTACAGATACAATTCAAAACTGAAAGAGGTCAAAATCCCTGATCAGATTTTCAAGTATACAAACTCCTCACTCTCACACCTTCCTCTGTCTTTTACAGCGAAAAAAAAATGATGTACTTACAGGTGGCAGCACCAGCAGCCCAGTCGAACCTTTAAACAGACAAATGGACAGCCACATTGGATTATTTCAGTCACTCTGTTCAGTCTTTTTTATCCCATCGCAATCACAGATTATTTGCTGCTGGCGTTGCATTTTCCTCTAATGGCCCAGTTGGAAAACAAAAGGTTTACCTCCATCAATTGTCGTTGAATTTGAAGCGACGCTGCTGTCACCGTGTACGATCTGAGCCACAGCAGTGACCGGTGAGGCGGTCAGGATGGTGACTGACACTGCTGTTGGGACTCCAGGCCGGACTGACCTGGGAGCCAACAGCAGATAGGAGGGCTGGGGGTCGGGGCTGAAAAGGTGGAAACAAGAACGAGGAGGAATTTAGTTTATATACACAAACACACTGACCATCTGCAGGACCGTCCTGCGGGGGCAAAGTGTGGTCTCACACTCCCCGTAACTTCATACATAAAACATGCACTCAAACTGTATGATAAAGGTACAAACAGATTAAATGTGCACATGTAAGAAATATATGGAGATAAAGCAACTGCAGTAAGGTGTTTTCTGAGACTTGCTGTTTGAGAGCCTGTTGAGTGACTCTCCATCTTAATAAGTCCCTCAGTCTCCTCATCAGCGTTCAAATCTTGTTTTTCTTCCAACAAGGTCAAAAATCTACCAGTTGGATGAGATAATCCCACTTGTTTCCAATGCTAATCAACTTTTCTTTTCTTGTCAACAATTTTCTTGAATTAAGAGTCATTTTCTTCATCCTAGTGGGCTGATCTGCCTTATTCTGCCTTGTTTCAACAGATTTATACTTGTTCCCAGAAAAATTCCTCAAACAAGTGAAACTGCATTGGAAACAAGTGGGATTATCTCATCCCACCTGCAGAATTTTCAGATTTTTTTGCAGCGGGGACACTTCAAACTTGTTTGAAGAAAAACAGATCAGGTGAATTTTTTGCAGTGTGACAACCTCCAGTCTGCACACTGAAACCATCAGCTTAACTTAATCAACAAATTTACTGATTACACTTCTTCAAAGCTTTATGCAACTTCTTGATTCAACAAAATAATAAGCTAATCAGACTAAATAAATTAGTGCAATCACGTCAGTTGAACTAATTATGACAAGTGAGATCTTATTAAGCTGAAGGCCTGTACTAACTCATTTGTTTGCATAAATTACAAAGTTGTGCACGAACAGTTCAAATCAGGATACAAATGAACCAGTATGAGGGAATAATGTGTGTCTTGTGTACTTCACTGAATGGAAACACAGATACAAGGTCCATCTCAGGCCATGATATCGTAAATCATAACTTCAAAAATGTGTTTGTTTTTTTCTCCTGTGGCCACTCCCAGAATCCACAGCTGTATCAGTTTCACTATCATGCTCGCACGAATATTGTAAAATGATCTGCATAAGTGATCATGTAAATATGAAATCATAAGACTTGCAGATTGAGCTTTAAAAAATGTAAGAAGAAGAAGAAAAGATGTAGAGAAGAATACAAAGGGTTCGGTGCAGAAGGGACAAAAATTAGTGTTATATATCAGTGGAAGGCTCTAACTGAGCTTTTTCTGATAAAAAGCATTTGTAACCATAAGCAAAATTTAAAATGGTTTAAAAAGAAAACTTACAGTAAAGGAGAAAATCCCAAATCCTAGATTAAAATTGGTGCAATAAAAAGCAAAAGTTTGCCTACATTTACTTTCTTTTTAAGAAAAAAAAAAAATCTTTGTCTGAGCTCTGAAACACTGAGCATCAAAGATTTCACATTACAACTGACAAAGCTGTTTTATACTTTTTTTTCTAAATATTCAACTCCAAAGAGCTGACTGGTTAAAAAAACACAAAAAAGATAGAGATTCATTTCAGTCTAAATTTTGGATGTTGGTTCTATAATCCTGAATTTGTACCTTCCTGTGCTGTTCTGGGCTGCGGTGAGAACGAACAGTCCGAAGAATCCCCATGCCCGGAGCCACTCCATTTGCAGGAAGGACGCTCCCAGCCGCCGCGCTCACTGCTGGATCAGCTCGCCTCACTGCAGGCCTTCACACCTGCTGAGAACCCTGGGAAGGTGACCACACCTACCCTGCTTTCACCCTGCAGGAACAACGCTCTGCTGCATGGAGCGTCTCTGCCACCACTCAGTATGGATATCATCTGATGATGTGGGGAAGTATCAGTTTACAGCATGCATAAGTCACCCCATAGGGAGGGATTTTCCAGGAGGTCCCATGGGTGACAGGGCTGTTTTGACACACAATATATTCAGATATACAGATCATTGTCCTAACAGCAGAAAACACCCCTGTAATTTTAGCTGTGATGGGTGAAGGAATGTCCACAATGCCTCATTTTTGGGTGTCACTTGATTAAAGAAAACCATTGAAACCAGTTCACCTGCAGTGGAAAACAGTGACTCGCCTGCTGGCAAATTACACAGGATTTTAAGACCCAGTATCGCAATGAATTACCTGTCCAGATTAACATTTTTCAGTGTTTAAGACCATATGAACTAGATCCATGATGTATACACAGATGAGTTACTGACTGAGTCTTTCAGTGGTGTACATTCAAAAACTGATGCATGATGGGCACAGTGAAGAGAAGGAAGAGGAGGAAGAGAGGAGAGAAAGGCAGCAGGTGGAGGAAGATGAACTGATCAGAAATTGTTTTATATTCTAGAAAACCTCTGCTGGCAGAATGGAAATTGGTGACATGAAGTTAGGATTATTGTACAGCCAGTCAACATTAAATTAAATTAGATGTCATGTCACTGGGAACTCATTCTGCGGTATTTGGATGCCTTGAACAGTCTATCACTCTTAACTGGGATAATGTGGTAAAGTATGGGGAAATGAGAATTCAAACTCCCTGCAAACATAAAAAGTTCATAATGGAGAGGAGGTGCTATTCATTACATCAACAGCAGATGGCGACGATTAGAAGGATTACCAGTTAAAGCCAAGTCCAACTTTAATTGCAACATTGTGGCACATTTTCCACAAGGAAGCATTTTATGTTTTAGATTACATCAGAGCCTAAAACATTTTTAAAAATACCGCAAACCAACATATAAATACAAATCCACATCATAAAGTAAACTGCACACTAAACATACCACTGGTACACATGTGCTACACCTCCTGTACGGCAGGTGGCGCCAGGCTCTTTCTTCTCGTCTTTTTAATGAAACCAGTTTCTGTTTTCCTCTGTGGGGTGAAAGGACAGAGCCGCGAGCCGAGATGACAACATTACGAGCCTTCACGTGCGACGATTTGTTTAAATTCAACAATATGTGAGTGAAATCCTGACAGTGTTGCTGTCAAAGTCTGATCTCAGTCCGTATCTGTTGGCTTATTTCATAAAAGCCTTCGGACATTTTTGTTTTGATGTGCAGTAGCGTTAGCAGGCTAGCAAGTGTAGCCACAGAACCGCCTCAGCCCATCCTCTCGTGATGGACAGATCCGCACGCAAAAGTCCATTTAATTAAAGGATGTCAGTTAAATAAGGCAGTGCATGTCGGCAAGCAAACACACCAAACAAAATATGACTTAAGACATTGTTTGAATCGTCAACCGCTACTAGAAAATTTGGTGTATTTTAATTTCGCCGTGCATTTGCCATTTCAGTAAAATCACAAAACTGGGATTTAGTCTCCTTCATAATCCTGCAGTCTCTGGACACCAAAATACATGGTGGTGGGCGGAAGCTAGCGTTAGCGAGTAGCGCCAGACGATGACAAAATTTGAATTTTAATCCAGTTTAGTTCTGTTTGGTCGGCCTGGGATGTGCCGATTTTACCAGTAGACGCAATTGATTTGCATAAGATATTCAGAAATGTTCTACCAGGTGTCAGCCTTTGCCAGTACAGATAGACGCATTAAGTCACCAGATATTTAGTTGACTTTGGCGTGCTGGTCGGTTTCCCAGGACCAGAGAGACCTGGGTTATTTGTAACTCACTAGTCATGATTTATCAAACTTAGATGGCAGGTTTGATTTAAAGCTAATGGCTCTTTCTTGTCCAACAGCAACCTCGACCCTTTGACAGAAACAGTATCCTTTTTTCATCTTTTGTCATAACAACCTAACTAGCCAACGTTAGCTTACTTGGCTAACCTGAAATTCCACAGGTAACGTCTTGTTTCACTCCTGTTAACAGATACCAGTTCATATTCACATGTAAATAATTCAGTAATTGGACCAACAAGGAGTGCCCTGGCTAAAATCTTCCATCTGCTGTAGAAATATGAAATTAATAAAAATAGAAAAATGAATGAAGAAAAGTGTAATTGTCAGTGTTCTTATTTATTGCTCATTTACTCACTCACCTCGTTTTCATTCTGGTCCAGTAACAAAGCAGATAAATCAGCTCATATTCTCAACGTGAAAAATGGTGATTACAGTAGCTGTTGTTTTGCCTCTTTGTTTTCATGTCCTGTTTGCTGTGTAAAGGCAAACTTTACTTTTATACTTGCAAAATAAGAACCTAATACACAGGAAAGTCCGTCTGTTATTTTCTGCCAGCATTTCCTTAACCTCTGTCGTCCAGTATGGAATCCCATTTTACCTGCAGTACCTCGCCCACTGGCCTGAGTACTTCATAGTGGCTGAGGCTCCTGGTGGTGAACTGATGGGCTACAGTGAGTATTTCTGCTCTGTTATAGTTTATAATCTGCTGGCTGAGTGTCCTGGTTATCAAAGAGACCGTTCTTTAACCACAGGGTTCATCCATCTGTTCTGCTTTAGTGCCCACTGGTATTTTCTATAGAAGTTTTCTGGAATGTCGTGGCATTTTGGGATGTGATAAGTCAGAGAATATTCTCTGGAGGAGTCAGGGAACATCAGATAGTTCATCAGAAGGTTTCAGTCACAATGGAGTGAAAATCAGACTGAAAAACAACTTTAACAAACCAGGAAAAGATGTTTTAGAACAGAAGTGCTCTACATAATGGAAAGTCGTGGACTTTTTACATGGGAACCCTGAGTCTCCAGAAAGGAGAATTACACTGCAGGGAGTAATAAAGTCCTATACTAGTATCTCACTGTTATTATGAAAGATAATGTCAGAGTTGACTGTGCCATGCAGTTCCACACTCAGATCCCTCTACTTTTGACCAGTAGAGGTCAGGCTTCACAGAGAGTTGGCTTTGAGATGTAGTTACATAAAGGCACTGACTTCTACCACACACATCCTTATTCCTGTATGTTTTAAACACACCAAACATACTAAAAATGCTTGTTTCAGATACTGAATGTGTTGCTCACTTGTTCTTCTTGCAGTCATGGGGAAGGCGGAGGGATCTGTGGCTCGGGAGGAGTGGCACGGCCATGTCACGGCTCTGTCTGTCGCCCCGGAGTTCAGGAGGCTCGGCCTGGCAGCAAAGCTCATGGAGATGCTGGAGGAAATCTCAGAGAGGTTTGTACCTGCAGCACAAGTTTACTACAGAGAGGTGATGAGACTTCAGCTCTGTTCACACTGCAGCTCAAAATGTCCCAAATCTTATTTTTTTTCTTTCCCTCCAATGTCACTCAGATCTGCTGTTTCCTAATCAATATGAACAGCAAAAAGCTGTATTTTTTCACTCAAATAATAAATGCCCTAATCATAAATGCTTCTCAGGTGTTGTACATTTTCAAAGTCACATGGCTGGTTAAACAGTGAAGGTGTTTGTTGAGCTTTGGGTTTTCTTGCTGTCTGATGCTCTGCGCTGTCTGGCAGGAAGGGCGGATTCTTTGTGGATCTCTTCGTGCGAGTGTCCAACCAGGTGGCGGTGAACATGTACAAGCAGCTGGGCTACAGCGTCTACAGGACGGTGATAGAGTATTACTCTGCCAGCAACGGAGAGCCTGATGAAGACGCTTACGGTGAGCTGAGCGTCAGGGCTGTGACGAGTTAGCACAGGAACCATAAACTCTGATTCTGCAGTTCAGTGGACCAAACATGTCATGAAGCATGAATTTTATAGATTTTTTTCTTTCCCAGTTCTTGAACATGGAGTTCTTTTTTTTTTTATGTGAGCGTGATGTGAATTTCTCTTGGAAATGAAAAAAGTATCTATCTAAATCACATTTGTAATATTGAACCTTCAACAATGCTTTTGATTAATGTAATGTTCGGGTTAAAGACTTCTCCACAAACTGCGTACAATGGATACATACTGAGCCTTAAGCAATGGGAAGCAGAAAATTCAGGATTAGGATTTAAGTCTCCCATTAAAAAAAAATATGTATTAAGTCTGTGGCACCATGTACTGTGTGGCCTTGTTTTGGGAAGCTGCATGTTGAAGTGAATAACTTTTCCTCTCTCTCTCCCTGCAGACATGAGGAAAGCTCTGTCCAGAGACACAGAGAAGAAGTCCATCATCCCGCTGCCTCATCCTGTCAGACCAGAGGACATCGAATAACAATAGACTGTGGCTCTCTGACGCTCCGCACTCAACACAGAACATCAACTGTGACATATGTAATTACAAACCTGTCTGGAGACTTATAGTTATATTGTAAATAGTTCAACAGTCTAACAGGATTTAACTTTTGCAGACGCAACTTCCTGCTTTGAAACGTCTATTAAAGTCAGAGAGCCACTGATTAAAGTGTACAAATGTTTAATTTTAATTTACAAAGACAGATTCCCAAGTCAGTTTCATCAGTTGTAAATCCTGATATTTGCTCAAGAATAACGCAACAAGAAAATAAGTTTGAGTTGTGTGAGTGATGTATTTACAGTGGCACAGAAAATAAGGACATTCAGACACTCAATAAAGACATGAGAAGGTTTTTCTGTTGTTTTCGTATAAAAAAAGGGGGCAATAGAAACGCAATCCATGACGTCCCTGAATGGGAAATGTTTCCACAAGATGTGAAGTTGTGCCTAATCTTCTTCATCATCGCTCCTCCTCTTCTTGGCCTTTTTCTCACCACCATCATCATTATCATCATCATCATCTTTGTTGTCGCTCTCGCTCTCACTGCTGCTGCTGTCGTCATCATCTCGGTCGTCGTACGCGCTCTGTGCTGCCTCGGTTTCGCTGACAGCAGCGGTGTTGTTCGGTTTCTCTGATGCTTCCTCTGGAGAAGCTGCAGGTTTGTCGTCATCGTCGGAGGAGGAGGACGAGGAGGAGGCCGCCGCCGCCGTCTCTTCAGCCGCCGAGCCTTTTTCGGGAAGCTCCTCTTGCTCCTCCACCTGCTGCCTCTTCCACATCTTGGCCATGGCCAGCAGCTTGAGGTTGGGCTGGTTGGCAGCGTCTTCGGGAAAGATGTAGTCGTAGTATTCCTCCCAGCCTGCGTCCGACTGCGAAGAGGGAGAAGACAGTGTGTTGACATAATCCAGATTATAATATATATCAATGTAAAGAGGTGCGAATCTTTGATTTAGCAGAGATGCAATTCAATTCACTTGTTTGTGATTTGCTTTAAGAACATTTTTTTCTTTTTTTTGGAATGATTTGAGTTTGTAAACCATGATTCCATTTGAAATCGACTGGATTCAGTAGTTTGTTAGTTAATGTTCTAATTCAAAATCCCAAAATACAACAAACTGTTGAGTGCAGGTCAGTCTCAAACTGTTTGTTGGATCACAGCCCTGTTTAAAACTAGACTTAAAAATGTAAATTCACCCTGCAGCAGGACAGCGTGCAGCTGCGCTCTGAACTCCTTCCTTACCCCGTCCTCGGCGGTGAGCTTCCTCCTCTTCTTCACCTTCTCGGGCAGCAGTTTCCTGACGCGCTCCCTGGAGCTGTCCGAGCCAAACTCCTTCTCAAACTCCTTCCAGGACTCCAGCAGCATCAGCCGCTCCTCCTTCTCCTCGCAGCTCCTCAGGCTCTTGTTGGCCTCCTCGTAAATCTGCCGGCTCTTCTGCAGCCGGTCCAGACTGTCGATGGACAGCTCGAACTTGGCGTAGCTGATCCAAACCTGCAGGAGGAACCAGGCAGCTGCTGTTCACCATGAAGCCATCAGAGAAACTTTGCAATCACCTGAACTGGGCTCTTTCACAAGCTTTATCACAGATTTGAATGTATCCTTTTGCAAGATCAAACATCAGGGTGTCTGCAGGTCCTGAAGAAGTTAAACCTTTAAGTTACTATATGTCAGCTTTATTCAAGAGGTCCTGAATTTGTAATGCAAGATTCTAAGTTTTTTCTTCTTCTTCATTTCTCTTCAGTCAGGCAGAGCTGTATTCTGACAGGCAGTCAGTCAGGTTTCATTTGTAATGGTGTTCAACAGTAAAGCTAGGCTTTACCTGGCGAGATCTAAAACACTTTGTTTGACTTGATGGAACCTGCAAACACCCAGAATTATTCCTGGGACTACAGGAAAGAGGAAAAGAATTATGTGGTTCATTAATCTCTTATATTTAAACACCTCCCAGTAGCTGAACTTGAAATCAGCGACTCGGTCAGCTGAGGACAACGGAATAATGTTCAGGTTTTATAGACGTCCAGACATGCATCATTTCACACAACAGAGCGGTGCTGCGGTTCTCACCTTGACGTGCTGCGTGCGCTGCAGCAGACGTTTGTAAAGCTCTCTGGTGTTGCCGAACTCCTCCTGCTCGATCTCAAAGTCGATGTAGGACTTCCACAGCACCTGAAACGGTCACACACAAATTAATGACCTGTGAGGTTTCTGTGTCATCAGTGATTTGGATAATTACATTCTCAGTTTGTGCTCCACAAACTGTAACAAATATTCCCCAGACTAGCCAGGTCAGGTCAGCCGGGCCGAGATAAAAAGCACGTACTGTACTGTAATACACTTTGGATGGGTTATATTGAGTGAAAACCAGCTAGCTGTGGTTTTACTCCGTACCTCTGGCATATCCAGCCGCGGCTGTCCGATGGCGAGCTCGAAGATGGCCCGCGCTCTGTCGATGTCGCCCAGGATCGTCTCCAGCTCGGCGAACTTGATCCAGGTGGTGCAGTTCTCCGGACCGAACTCCAGGTACTTCTCATACAGCTTCCTGCAGCGGTCAAACTCCCTGAGCTGCAGCTCCAGCTCGATGTAGCCCTTGAACAGTTTGTTTTTGGGACATTTCCCGATGGCTGAACCCTGGGAACAGAGAGGAGGCTGTGAGTGGGAATCAGACACACGGGTTGGTACCCCACTCAGGTGTTATTTTCCAGGTTCTGTTTTTCCTCCTCTTTTCCATGTTGGTCTATAAGGACAAATCACTCTAACTAAAAAGCTGTGCAGTGTCTCACCAGGCCTCTTCTGGCTGCCTGTAGATTCTTCTGGCGGATTTCAAACTGGGCATACAGCAGCCAGATCTTCGCAAACGTGAACTGAGTGGAAATAAGAAATATGATTATGATTTGGTCCGATGCTTGATAGAACCCTCTTTGTTGAAAAAGAAACAGCTGCATAAAAACAGGAAGTGCTCATTCTGTCAGGATGGAAAATGGAAAAATAAAAACAAAAAAATTACCTTTTTGTGAGGAATGAGGTCCAGACACGCCTGGTACACCTGTCTGGTTCTGTCAGCGTCCTGCCAGTGGAAAAGAATCAAAAACATGTCATTTCTGTTCCACGCAGTTGAGATGTGATTGAATTTTAATTGTCCCCGTGGGGAAATGAGGCTGCTGGGTTCAGAGGGACTGAGTGAGCAGGACAGTTTGAACCGACTCATGTCTGTATTTCATTATTCCCGACCTTGACTTCCAGCTCTTCGTACAGGGCGTAGTTGATCCACAGGTAGATGTATCGTCTCCAGTGTCTCTTCTCCTGGATGGGAGGCATGTTGGCGATGGCTCTCTCGTACACTTCTCTCACCGTGTCGGGATCAGCGTCGCTCTCCACGAGGCGGAGGTAATCGAACCAGGCGTCGTAATTATGTGGGTTTGCCTGGAGAGAAGAAGAAAAAAACAATGAAATGATTCGTTTAAATTAGTTATTGATAACAGATTTTTTTGTCCAACTGTACTGTTTGTTACATCAATTGTAACAAATGGAAACGCGCCTAAATAACATCTGGGAGACGAACTCACCAGCCACTGCTGGTTGTTACCAAACTATTTCAAATCTATTTTCCATTTCAAATTCCATACTTGTCTTGGTCTTAAATGTCTACTAAGTCGTTTGTAGACAAAAAATATATATAACAAAAATAAAAAATTAATAATTACATATATAAATGTTTAAAATTAAGTACATTCGCATGAGATGGGGAGTCAAATTGCTTTATATGATGAAAAGGAGCTATTTTATTCATATTTTACTGTACATCCGCGACTACACGGAGGCCTCCATGTGTACAACAACTAACTAACGTCCGCAGAAGAAGACGAGCTTCGCGGTTATTGGCTGGAGCTGCTGCCGTGTATCCTGCCCGGATTACCTTGCCTAGTTAGTGCTGTTTCCGCGTCAGGTGCGCCACATTTCAATCTGGATCTACAACAGAATGGGAGTCCATCATTATGCAGCAGGATCTGAAGCAGTCAGACCCAAAAAGCGCAAACAGGACCAGGGAAACAACTCAGAGACCAGAGAAGGCAGAGGACCAGGGTCAACACCGGTGTGGCTTTCCAAAGATGGAGAGATCTTATGCAGAAGCTTTGTGCTGGATAGGTAAGTAACACCTGTAATATTTTTTACGATCTCTCCTCGGCGGGGGGGTAATGTACTATTTACTGGAGCATCTCTGCTATTTTTGTCCCGTCCGAACGGTGTGTTCAGTCTGTAAAAGCTAACTTTTACACTCCCGTGTCAGTAAAAACTCCAGT
>OMLF01039621.1:16071-28769 GCA_900302615.1 Holocentrus rufus | reverse complement strand
AAACACACAGGAACATCTCCAGTTTCCCTGTCAACAACCTTCTTCCATCTTCCCAGCTCTTCTCTAAATCCGCCTCGTCCCAGACAACAGAACGAAACTTTTTACCTCATCTGCCTTCTACTGTGCAGCTTTATAGAAATGACAAGAGGGGAAATGTAATGCTACATAAAGTGTAGCTTTGCGAGGGGAAAGAGAGAGCATATTTGGGTCTGTCATTTGCAAGAAAACTTCTTGGCTAGGCAGCAAGGAAATATGGCCACAAGGACGTCCTATTTTCTTGATTTGGCAAAATTTGAAGGAAATAACAAGGTCTTCCTTGATTACCATAGAAACATGGCAATGTGGAATTCTACGCCAGTCATATGTTTCCTTGTTAGGCTGTCTAAATTAAACTTTTGAGGCAAAATACATTCCTAAAAAGGAACCTTCTTAACTACCAAGATGACAGAAAACTGGCCTTCAAGGGCTCAGAGAGAGAATAGCTCAAGTGGTAGACAATCATCTTTCTTCTACACTTTAAGTTACAGGTTTAACATGTTGGTAGAAATTACAGGGTGGAGAAAGGGCGAGACAGAGCGGTAAACCAGTTTTCCTCAAGCACTTCAGAGAGAAGGAAAGAGCAGCTATTATGCAAATGACATGAGAAATCAGAGCGTGCGATGTTTTCCGCTGGACCTTGTTGACACCAAAACGACCGGAGAAGTGGAAACTTGCTGGAAGTAATCAGGCGAGACAGCCGAAGCCCGAAGCCGACATGGTGGACAAACTTAACTGAGCATGTAGAATCACAACGTGCCGATCCTCCGCTTTGTTCGACAGTCTCCCAGCAGAGCGGGAAGCTCACTGATCTAACCGAGCGTGTTGTGTTAGCAGATGCTGAGAAGATTTGTGGTGTTTACTTAATGACTTCACATGGAGGTTGAGCTGCTCCCACTTTCTCATAAATAACCACCGCAAATAGAAGCAGAGCCAAACAGCTGCTCTGCCCTGAAGCCCAAAGTTTTGAAGGATATGTTTTTGCCGGTGTTATTTTATGCAGTGAATACATTTACTGGAGACAGTGTGCAGTAGAAGTGTGCCGACAAATCCCTGAGCTGATTCTTGACACTCTGTATGCTAATCTGCTCTATTATTTGCTTCCATTTGCCCTTGGTGAAGACAGCTGAACCCTCAGGCCTGTTGGCAAAACACTTAGTGGATTAATGTCTGCCATGTCAGGTCCACATGCGCACAAACACACACACACACACACACACACAGTGTTAGCATTGATCTGATACTGTGACGCCTCAGCACCAATCTGTCCCAATCTGCAGCCAGCAGACATGTATGAGCTTTGTCATCCAAAACAACAGAATAAGGCAGAATTGCAGATGCTCATGGGTAGTTTCTGTGGATAATACCATCTGATAAACCTAAAATGTGACTGTAAATATTTTTATTTTTTCACCAAGTTATTCATGTCACCTATGGTCACTACACAGCTGCACTGAGAGATAAGCAACAAAGTCGGAAGGTGCTGAACACAGTTTACTGTATTCTTAGTAGGGCTGCGAGTACAAGCTGTGATTACTTTCAATTATTTTTTCGACAAAAAAATTACTCATTTCATCTATCAATTTCCCATCACAAGTTAACAGAGCCCAAACAAGGTCTTAAAATTGCTTCCTTAGCACATGAGGCTATAACCATTTTTGGTATTTTTAATTGATCAATATTTCAAACAATTACTTGATAATCAAAATTATATTTTCCTTCATTCAAATAACTGATTCATTGTTTCAGCACTAATGTTCAGTAAATGTTTTGGTCTACAGTCTTATCTTACATGCAGTATACAATAAGACAACAGTCAAACTTACATATTGCTGTTGTCCTGTGAAAACCTTTTAACTTACATTTTGTTGATTTTCATGTTTTGAAGGATTAGACTCTCACCATTTGCGCTGATTAAACCATTTCAAAATCTATTGGATAAACTATAAAGCACTGTTAAAAACAATCCCGTTCTTCTGAGTTCCTGGATAATTGACATTTTTGCACACACAAGACTTTAATGAATCATATGTGGTCATGCCAACAGAGGTGACAGGCAGTCACCTATTCGTGATGAGTGATCAATAATGCAATCAATGCATTCACACACAGCTGCCAAACATCCCTAAACTGTCAGCTCCAAACAGAAGAAAAACAGCAAAAATAATTGCAAGATCTAAATATTTCATCACTTTTGCCTCAAACAAAGACAAGAGCAGGAGGCAAATATGTGTTTGTTGTTACTAAGTGGACATCGAACATCATTGAGGTTTCTCTTAATTAGGCCCAAAACACCTACAAAAGGCTCCACTGTGCATAAATATTTAAGACCCAAGACCATGCTGTGATGAATCAGTGTCCAACAGCTTTAAATGAACTACAATCTGAACATACACGTGTCACTGAAGAAATCACTTCAGGTATTTCTCTAGATTTTCAAAGTTAGAGTACTAGACCTTTATTGTATAAGATTCAGCCCTCTCTCTCACTCCCACTCCCCATTATGTCAAAACCGAAATCTTGTCATGCCACAGATTATTTTTAAAGTTCATATAATACCAACTTTAAATTTTAAATGTGACGAAGAGTAAATCCAGTGGCTCCAGGGATCTAGTGAGGAATTTACTCTTACATAGTGAAACTTTTCTTCTTTGCTTCAGTTGTGATTTTTACTGTTTTCTACACAGACCTTACAAACAATATAAGTATTCCTCAATTTTAAGCAAACACAATGTTTGTACGATGTACATGTTTAAACAACGTCCAAAGTTTTAGTCAAACTAATACACTCACAGGATCATGCTTAAAGCTGATGTACATTCAGTCAAGAGTGTGAGCAGCTATAGAATGAAATTAAGTGTAAAAAAAAAAACATTAAAGAAAGTGCTAGTAAAGAACATACAAAGATAAATTGATAAATGATTAAAAAATCTGAGAAGAAAGTATTTTCTCCCACCCATTAACCTCACCCCAACATGCCAATCAGACATATGACACCGCAGTCATGACTTAAAATTGCTGTAAAGATGCCCATTCTCCTGATTATTTTGTATATCAGAGATTCAAAAGAAGCAGTTTCAGACAGGGCCGTAAGACATTCTGAGCAGCTCGGGTCTTTCTCACTCATCTTGTGCCTCAGTAAAACCCTCTTCTTAAACTTTTCTTCTGTGGTCTTAAATTTAATCCTGTGGCCTGTGTTTCTAATTCAGGCCATTTATTGATCTATGAAAAGGGGGAGAAATGTCACTCTTTTCATGGGGAAAATGTGATCTACATATGAAGGCTTTCAATAATTATTTATTTGAGAAGACATTCACTTATCCAAAATGTTTGATAACATAAAAATAACATTAAATTAATTCAATTAACAACTTGCTGCATTTTTAAAACGTTATTAAAATCCTTGTTTGACCCAGTCACAGTTTGCAGGTCCTAGAAAAGCATTTAAAAGCCTCAATGCAACCTAAATGGTGTATGTCAAAAAGAACATGTTTAGTTTGGATCTAGTTCAGGGATTTTGTGTATTAAAGTCAATATTTTTCTTCAGCCGTCTTCATGTTTATGCTGTAGGGCATGTGTGCTGATATGGGCACTTACTGATCGATCTAAAGCGGGAGAAATGTCAGCCATCTTACTGTCGATCAGCAGACTGGCCTTTCTGGATTAATCTCATTAACTCAGTAACATGCCACTCTCCTGTCAGACATTAAAGCAAAATGTCAAGAGAAAATTGTCACCTTTGCTCTGAATGCCGAGAGAATTCAAACAAGGCGATCGAACATTTGCAAACTGTAATGTTTTTGTTAAGATTCAGTCCAAGTTCAACTCATTTTACTTCCATGTAGAAATGCAATCGTGCTGCTGGAAAGCTCACTGAAGGTTCAGTGTGTATATATTACACTTTTCTTCAAGTGGAACCAACAAGAAGCTGATCAAATCTAATCACTTCCCTTAATTTCTGTTTTGGTAAACGACCATTACCTGTTTATTTAAGTTTACCTTTTACTATCCTTTGTCACTCTGGTATGATGTGATTTTAAATACATCCTAATACTGGCATGTCCTCTTTCTGACTGTATGATGTACTTCAAAAAGCAGATTATTTCCTGATGTTGGCATGTTTGCCACTATTGCCACTATTTTCTATTTTTTGTAAACCACCATTACCTGAAATTGATGATTTACTATTCCCATAATACAAGTACACACAAGTATGTTACCATGTGGTCAAGTAAGAATTTAGATCACATGCTATCCTATAAAACATAATTAATTTAATCTGTCACTCTGTTTATGAAATTGTGAAGTTTTGTCACAGCTTGAAATTCTGACCTGTACAGTTTCCCTGATAGCATCCCAAACAAACCAGTCAAAAACACAACATCCCTCCAAGTTTTATGAAAAAATAGCCTGAGATACCATACTTGAGTTAAAACATCTGACCTTTAATAAAAGCGCTCCATTGTACAAATCAGAGGATTTTTTAATACTGTGCAAAGATTCATCATCCCTCCATGTGTCTGAGAAATCACCTGAGAGAGAGATTATATTTGATGGACACATGCAGCCTCGCAGCCCCCCACCCACCCCCCAGTTTCATTGCATGAGGGACAAACAGTTGGATCTTGGTTCTGCTAGATGAGAACAGATGCGGGAGGAAAGGAAGCCAAGAGGAGTGGGGCATGAAATGCTTCTTGGCAAGATTAGTGTTCACCTCACATTGGAAGATAAGGAGCGATTCTGCAGTCCTGTCTGAGGTAAAAAAGATCGTATAAATCCACAGCACCGCTCTGAGAAGCTGAGCAGCCTCCCAGGGGATTTGATCCTTTTCATCCTGCTGGTTTCAAGCTGGTTCGAGCTGCCTCCCATCACTGTGAACCACAGAAAGGTCGCTCCTCACCTGGAGCCCTCGTCACTCAGGCCAATCTTAATAGAGATCTATGTCACAGCCTGGGTAAACTGTTGAAGCTCATCTGTCTGGCAGTCAGTCTTCTGAAAACAAAACATGCAAGGAGTTAATACCAGCCAGTTTTCCAATTCTCTGACTCATTAAAATTATTGTTTCTACTTTGTCTTTAAATATTATCTAGAAAAGAAGATGATTACAACTATGTCAGGATTCTTGGTGTGCAGCTAAAATTGTTTTAGCTGCTAACTTTGGGAGGCAAAACAAATATTAGCTTCTTAGCCCACCTGTCCCATCAAATCCAGTTACAGCTAGCTTGTTAAGGCAAAGTTTTAATCCGTTTCCATGAATTTTGACTTTATTTTGGCAGAATAAAAAAATTATATGGTAAAATACAAAATTGGTCTACATAAGTAAATAATGTTAAACAAACCTGATGCTTGGCTCCAGAAGACTCCACTGAAACGACCACAGGAAACTTGATGTCTAAATGAGCGAAGTGACGCAAAGCAAGAAGGTCATGGAAGGTCTGCATGTACTGCCAAGTTCTCTCTCTCTTTCTTTCCTCCATTTAATGAACCCTCTGGCTAACTGAACGTCTTGTCAGCCGATCTGCCCATCAGGCTGCTGGCATTCAGTCTGGGTTAAGAGCAGAGAGGTGAGCCCGACTGTGGGGAGTGTGATCATCATGCAGAGCTGGAGCAGCAGGCAGAGGAGAAGCCTGTCAGCCTGTAAGTGTGTGTGTGCAAATGACTAAAGGGAATATAATTACTATGCTGAACTGGTAACAAGAGTCAGAGGATAGGTCTTGTCAGGATTTACATGTGTGTGTGTAGAGGGGAGGGTAGTTCCTCAGGGTGGGCTGAGAGTGTGAGTGTGTGTGTGTGTGTGTGTGCTGACCTGTCTGTCACTGTCTGCTGCTCTATTATTGATGTTCTTCATTCCTCCATCCATCCTGGGCCGGCGCCGTCACTACGTCCTCTGAGGCCGTTTTTTCACTCGGCTGTTTAATGAAACCTAAACGAATGTGGAATTATTACATTAAGAGATATGGCAGACAGGCAGACACTTCATTAGGAAAACATGAAGCCATTTAATGAAACCAAACCGGCTGTGGACAAATTGTAAGCATGAACTCTCTCTCTAAGAGTTTCTGAGAGTGGCTGTTCTTATGAAGCTCTTAAATTCCAGCCTCAAACACATTAACACGATTTAAAAACAAGAATTGGATATTTACATTCCATTTATGGTGCCATTTTGTTGTTGCACAGTGTGATTCTTTCTGTTGGTAAAACATGATACACATAGAGAGCAGCTGCAGTGACAAATATTTTATTTACTTATTTTATTTATTTTTATTTTTTGTATTAAACAACATTGTAGCTATGCTGAGAAAATGGCTAGCTAAAAAATATGCAGCATCTAACAACAGAACAACACCAGAAACGCAATCTAAATCACCAATACCTGTAAAGGCATTAATGCATTTTGGGCTGGATTTGTCCTTTAATTCAACTGGATGAGTTTCAGTGTTACTAATAGGAGAATACCTGTCACAAATTTTTATATTGCTCTTTAGCACTAGGAATCATTAATTTGCCACAAAATGTCTGACTGATTCCGTTTCACATTCACATTTCCATTATTCATATTCCAACCAAGTCTTGCTCTCCAGCTGCTGTCAGACTGTAGGACGGCCAAGAATAAATTAACCACATCTGAGTCAGAATCACTTCATTTCACTGAGTGCAACGCGCACACAAAGAATTTAACCTGGTTTTCTGGTGCTAAAATGTTACAAGATAGTAACTGTGCACAATATAGCTTTGACAGCTGAGTGCAGAACAAAATGGAACAGGACATCAAAATTGTGCAGAGAGGGTGTACTGTGTTAAAGTCATACAAATATAACTAGACCAAAAAGCAGCTGGATGAGCTTGTATTTTTTGAGTGCATGGCTGTTTTTTTCACATCTTAAACATAAAGTGCTGCTGTGAGTGTCACCATTAGCAAAAAAAGGTGCAAGGAGCGTTACACCATCTGTGATGTGGAACAAAGTTTTGCAACATGCAAGCTATCCTGCATGTTGTTGCGTGGGCTAGCATGAAATAGCTAATCTGAAAAAATCTAAATTGTTTTAAGTGTGTATTACCTAAAGCAACTAATAGAATATTCATTTTAAAATCACGTTAAAGGTTAAATCCACATGCATTTTTATAAATGAGGCCTCAGAGCGGGAGTCCAGCTTCCAGTGCCCTGACACAGTGGACGGCAGTATGTTTATCATTCCCCATGCAGCCAGTGAGTGAACAGATATTAACCTGGCCTTATCAGCAGGAGCCACAAAGGGCCGCTGGTGAAGTGGAGCTGATGGTGAAAGGGGAGCGGCTCCTTGGGGAGACGGCTAATGATCCCTCCCACTGACAGAGGCTGACGCTGGGCCTGGGGCGCAACCGTGACAGGCTCTCTGGAGAGAACACACAGCCAGTTCATAGAGTGTTTAAATTAACATCCAGAATGCAGTTCATTATCATTCTGCAGGTGGAAGCTGCCTGGTCAGAGAAACGGGTTTGTGGCTGCAAGGTCATTGGTTCAAATTCTTAGATTGCTTAAGTGTGACTTAAGCAAGACTTAATCCTCAGCTTGTTCCAGTCAAGTAGCTCAGTGGCCGATGGAGAAAGACTCTGGTTGTACCGGGCAGCTCCTAGGTGTAAGTGTGTGTAACTATAGGAATTTAAAGTAGGGCACCCCTGAAAAGAGCATGCAAGCTCAGCAAAACCCCATTCCAGGATTAATGAAGGTGCACAGTTGTGGGACAGCCCTGACCTCAGTTTGCCATTCTATGTTATTTGGCTACAACACAGGATCTGCAGCATCCTGCTGTGAGCTTCTGTACAGGACCAAAACAAGAGGCTACACAACAAATCAAACTTGCTGTATATTTTGCTAAAGGTGCACTGTTATTGCAGTGTCCTCCTAATGAGCCTAAACTGGGTTTTCACAGCTAGATAGTCTTCTGCACACTACCCTTTGAAGGAACAGAGAGATGTTGTCTTCAACATGTTAAAATGTCAAGTTGTGTTGAAAAAGAAGCATAAATCAAGCATAAAATAAGTGCATCATGCTTTAGGTGGTCAAGCAGTATGCATATGCAATACAATCCAGCATAACTGTGGGGCTACCTGTTTACTGTAATGTTACCAAGTCATGCATCTTGAAGAACATCACACATAACCAAATTAACCAGCTAACTATGAGTGCATGATGCACTTCTTCTTGAGTGCCCAGCCCAAGAAATACATTGCACTGCAGCTACTGTACAGGTGAGCATAACGTAGCTGAGTAAACCAGGTGAACAATTCACTCTTCAACAGGTAAAACCAAGTAAATATATGATTTTAGAATTGGCAGTATACAATGCAAACATGACAAGTAATGAAGCAGTCTTGTAGCCTATACTGTTAGCGGATATACATCAGTGTAAATATAATCTTCATATTCAGTACAATAAATAAAGCTAATTTAGGCTACGACAGTAAATCAAGCTAGCAGCATGCAGATGAGCATGTCACCCAAATTCAACAAATGCGGCAAATAAATGACAAAATGCAACATTAATACTCACAGCTAACACACCAGAAATGGATGAAAACAAAGGACTGGTATGGGCTGATTCACTGTGACAATCAGCCATTTTACTCTGTTGAATCATGAGAGGGAGGGACTTCCTGTTTGGCTTCTTTTAAAATTAAAGGTAGTGTCATGTTTTGAACTGCACCCAACATAACAGCAGGTAAATGAAGTTATAGTTCCAACACAAAAGGCTAAAATTAAAAAGCTAATATAAATGAGTGAACATACAGTGTAGCCTGAATCTTCCATCAGACAACTAGAGGACAAAACCACAATCAAGAGAAAAATTTGGTTTGAGAAACATAAGAAGGAAAGTCCAGCAAATGGATCCAGAATGTCTCCCTGATCAAACTACAAAGGTCAAAGCTTAAAATTAAACCTTTTCCTCAAGAGAGACTTTTTTTGTTCTATCAGTCTTTGAAGATGGGACAATTTTTGGTGTTTGTGTCTTCACCATTGAGTGAAGTCTTTTAACAACCAAAGTTAGTTTGATGAAATGTGATTCAGCAATGCGTCCCTTCATAGAGAAGCAGATATTAGACTGATATGAGTAGGACTGCAGTTCTGCCAGTGGTTTACAACCTAATTACAGTAAAAGGTCAGCAGGGACCTAAACAGTCCAACTGAACAAACTGGGAAATTATGTAAGTGTGGATCCAAGGAGATGCTGGTGGATGTGTGGTTCACAACATTTTACTGCTCAATGTGGCTGCTGATTTAAGTGGAGCCCCTGTAAACTTGAGCTAATAATGCATTTTTATTTTTAATGTCATCTGGTGTCATCTTGCTTCAGGGCAGGGCTGCCCAAATGTTTTCATACCATGGACCCAAAACAGATTCAGCCTGGTGTTACCAGGCCTTATATCTCATCTCAAATGAGATATGACAATGGAAAGCGAGTTCAAATGTGAACATGGACTCACGAGATTTCAGTGTAGTATCTAGGCTAACACAGAAGCCAGTTAAGCCAAGTTTCTTTAGACAGCCCTATGACTTTGTAAGTTACAGAACCAGGCTACATTATTTGGGATAATGTACAGCCAACTGGTCATTATCAAAAATTATTACACTTCAGGTTATAAAATAGTAAAAAAAAAAAAAATAGTAGTAATTTGAAAAAAAAAAATGAAAACAATGAATATGCCTTCAACTTTCCAAACAAATAGTCCATAGATTCCAAATGAGTCCGTAACATCCAACTTTGACCTGGACTTTTCAAATATTTTAGCTAAAGTTAGCTAACGTTACTTAGGCTGCTAGCGTTAGTATAACCTACCTTCTTCTTTGTTGTTCTCTTGTGGGTTTCTCTCCTTTTCTGGTGATAGTTCAGCCTCCAACCATGAACCAAATATTTAATGTTGCCCAAATGCCCAAACAAATTAGGAGTTATATCCAAGTTACAACGACTTTTTAGGTGTCTTTGTTAGCGAGATTAACGGTCGTAAATGGAACGGACTTTATGCGCGGAGTGATACATCAAATGTGATTGGAGCGACCGACCATAGTAACGGTCAGTCCACAGCCACGATTGACCAGTCAGACTTGAGTATTCCATAGAGCCATGTAGGTGATAAATGAGCAGGTGGAAGTGGGTCAGTTATAAACCCTTGGTGAAAATATTATTCTGATACATTTTCACAATGTGTTTACCTTTAAAAGGAGAAATGATGGAATTAGAAACTTTTTTCTGATTTTGTGGGGCCCTCTGGAATTATTTTGAGGCCCTCAGGATGTCCTTGGACCCTAGTTTTGGAAGTACTGCAACAGTAGATGGAAAACAAAATAATTTTTACACACACACACACACACACACACACACACACACACACACACACACACACAGCATGACATCAGTGTTTTCTTTGTGATCCTCATCATTTTCCTTTAATGAAGTCTCTTCAGTTGTCAGCGTCAAACCACCAGAGCAGCATTATGTGTTGCAGTGATTTAATAAATTCATCAGAAACTGAAGCACAGCAATTTCTCCTCAGTGTCTCTGCTTCATATAGATTTATGAGTCTGACATTAAAAAACAAAGCTTATCTCTTATTTTTTGTCAGACAATTTGCATCATCAGCTGATGAAAGAATGAAATAAATTCTTCCTTAGAACAACAAAATCAAATGTCAGTTCAGACATATCTGCACTTTTTAAATCAAAATGACTACAAATTTGTCTCTGTGTGTTTGTATGGTGGCTTATGTGAATCCATGTCATTGCAGTTTCTTCCAATTATTATTATTCCTCCTCTGATCTGTTCTTTTTGACATTCTCTTTTTATTTCTCTGTTGTTGATGTCAGATTTTGCCCAAAAGGTCAGTGAGAACCAAATTTTCTGCACCAGCAAATGAGAAAAAGTGACAATTATGTCTCTCTGGTCATAGAAAGTGAAAGAATTAGTGTCAGTCTGAGGTCAGGTTGATTTTGGCTCAAATTGTCCTGATGAGGTTTCAGCATCTTCAGCAAAGTCCTGTCTAACAAGAAGAATCTTACAGATCCTGGGGAAAACATCACATGTGACTCTGCTGTGATCTGTTTCTGACAAGTTTGGGACTCGTGAGGCAGACGTCAGTAGAAACTGTACAGTTTGTCATATCAGCAGCATCTCAGTTTCTAGCTGCTCCAGCTGCTGTTTCTGATCTGTCCGTGTTATTTCACAGCTGTCCGGCTCGCTCACGGCTCTGATGGAGGAGCGGCGGCTGTCGTTCAGCTCCGGCTGCCGGCAGATAACTCCTCCGAGCTGCTGCCGCTCGGAGCTTTTAAGTCACAAAACTAATCAGGATGTTCTGAATCCTAAAGCCTCAGAAATGTGTCCGCAGGCAGAAGCGGAGATTTCCTTTGCTGTGGATCTGACACAGCAGAGCAGTCAGACGGGTTAGCAGAGGACAGAGAGCGGAGCCAAAACGCTGGAGATTTGCACAGGGGAATAAAAGAAAACCTTTTGCCCTCTGTGAAACGTTCTGCATTCGGCATCTTGCAGCAGAAAATGGCTGATAAAAGAATCCATTATCAAAGTTTAACCCAGAGCAGACATCATGCATCCCTTCAAAACAGATCATATGAGCCGTGGACTGCTGCCTTTTTCAGCTCCTGCATGGCAGATTTTCACTCTGCGCTTCCCTTTAATGTGATTTTGACTGGATTTTTCCTTTAAATGTCGTGTGATGTTTGTTTTGTTGCAGCTCTTGTCCAGCTCCGTCCTGTAAAACAGACTGTTCGTCTCAACCTGTTTACATCAGGCTCATATAAAAAAGAAGTTTTAAAAAGAAGCTGTGCAGTTTTTCTCCCTGTGGCAGAGCGAGCTCGATGTTACGAGCTGAGACGTCACAGCACAGCGTTTTTTACACCTAAATGTGGAACAGTCTGCCTGTGTTTTATTTCTGCAGCAACATCAGCCTCTCTTAATCATGTTCATGTTCGAAAAGCACTTCATAAAATCACAAAATATCACATAGTCCAGTCAGACAAGATTGTAATTCACACTAATGCATAAAAACTTGTTTGTTTTGATAATGAATTTATTAACATAATAGAGGAAGAAAAAACTGCCAGAAATTCATTCTGAAGGCATATTTGTATCAAATGATCAAAGTTGATTTTAACAACAAAATTTTGAGTGTGGTTGACATTTATGATTTTTATATGAACTCAAGGAGGAAGTTGTTTTCTCTCTGACCAGCTGCTTCTTTCCTCTGAGGTTTCTGGAGGGTCAGACTCAGGATGCAAGTCGATGCAAATGAATCAGCATGTTGGTTCTGTTCAGGTGAACGTCTCGCTCATCTTGTTCTGATTTCCTGTCTGCTTCACTGAGGAGGAAAACAAACAGACTGAGGACAGAAACACTCAAACACAGAAACACTAAAACAGAAGATCACAGCGAGCTCGTTCCTCCCAGACCTTCATCTTTCACAAGTCCGACCCGTCCAGAGCTTTTATGTTTCCATCCTGCCATCATTAGGGGAATATTTTTCCCCTCTCTGCTGTACGTTGCTGCCCGTCTGCTTGACATTTCTATCAGAAGTGCTGCTGTGCTGGACTGACCTGTCTGATCACATGCAGATCAGCTGGCTGCGCTCCGGCCTCTCAGCAGCACAGCCAGCTGAAGATTAAGAGCTGCTTCAGT